>JAJMZS010003671.1:0-10283 GCA_023807205.1 Isotricha prostoma | reverse complement strand
TTTAATGTTTGGAATTAAATTAAGGGGAAAAATTGCACAAGAAATTGGAAATTTATATACTTATTATACTTATTGGGAAAGTATTAATTGTAGGAAAAATATTTTAAGAAAAAATAATGAATTATATTATTATTTAGATTTTGTTGAATTTGGTCAAAATCCAATTCAAATAATTAATCAAGAAATTGATAGTAAAATTCAAATAAATAATGATCAATTTAAGAATAGTAAAATTAATATATTTAGGTTAAATAATATAAAATTTGGAGAGAAAGAATATATAATTGGGAAAGAAGAAATAACTTTAAATGAAATATCTCAAATTTTATATGATAAAAAAGATATTTTAGATAAAAGTAAAGTTTCTTATATTGAGTTTGATGACATATATGAATTTATTTTTTGTGGAACTATTAAAGGAAGTGTTTTAATATTCAAATTAAATATAAAAAAAAGTTATTTGTATAAAAGTATTCATGATCATGATGATAAAATTAATTGTATTCATTCTCATTCTAATTTAAATATGTTTATTGATTGTTCTGATGATGGTTTTATTAATATATATACTTTACCTGATATTAAATTAGTTTCTTCAGTTTATTTAAAAGATAATAAACCTATTTATTCTTTTTTATCAATGATTCCTGTTCCTTGCTTTATAATTTATGTTCAGGGAAAATTTATATTATATGATTTAAAAGGAGAATTTATTGATGAAAAAGAAGAAACTCAAGATATTACTAATATTCCTTTTATTAAAATTGATTCACATTTCAATGAATATTTATTTTATAATAATTCAAAGTTTTTACAAATATTTTTTATAAATAAACAAATTCAAGATATCTGGTCAGATTATGTCATTGAATAAAAACATTAATATTTAAAAAAAAATATTTAAACTTTAATTTTGACTTAAAAAAATATTTAATTTTATTATATTTTTTATTTATTATGATATATTTGACATAATTTTTTCCTTTATATTATCTACTAAATTCTTCAAAATTATTTTATCAAGATTTGAAATATTTGGATTAGATAATTGTTTTTTATAATAATCAATTACACTTTCTTCTACAAAAGACATATTTTTATTTTCTAAAATATTATCTCTTTCAATTTTATTTGTTAAATTTATTCTTTTTAAAAATAATAAACTACGTTTTTGTGATGTATTCAAAAATACTTTTTTTAAAAATTCATATTCATGTACAATTTTTAAATATCTATTAATTTGTATCAAATATATATAATAATATTGGAGTAAATTACTATGTTTGATATTAAAATATTTTGTATAACCTTTTTTATTAGTACAACAAAAAAAAAGATAAATTTTTACATTTTCAGAAAGAATATTTGACAAAGTTAGATTAGATCTTTTAAAATTATTATTATCATTACACATAATATTAGTACTTAATAGAGGAAGACTTTTTCTTTTAAGATATAATTGATTATTTGATTGATCAGTATTATTTACTATTGTTTCAATATTAGTCTTATTTGAATTTATTGAATTAATATTTAATTTAAATTTACTTGGTTTATTTTTATTATTTTCATCTTTAATATTATATTTTTCTCCATTTTGAATATTTTGAATTGTAGTTTCAAATTGAACAACTTTTAATTTTCTTTCTTTAGTATTATTAATATGATTTCCAAATGTTGAAATATTATTTGAAGACATAATTTTATGTGTTTTATTTCTTTTAAAAAAAATTTTTTTTGAATATTTTTCTTTAAATTCAAAAAAATCATTTAAAATTTCTAATTTTCTTAAACTTTCCCCAATCATATGAGTCATAAAAACACATAATTTTAAAAGTAAATTAATTAAAGTACCAACAATTGCAACAACATTTTGAAATTTGATATATTGTCTGGTATAATAATTATTTTCAACAGTATTATAAATAGTTAAAGAATAAATTTTTGATAAAGCACCTTCAATATTTAAATCTTCTTCTGATATAAATTGATATGAAGAAATCATTTTATCAAATCCCCAAAATGAAATATTTTTAAATTGATTAAATAAATATCCTTTATCATCACTTAATATAGTTTTTTTTAAAAAAATTTCATCAGATCTTTGTGAATTATAATTTATTTTATAAAAATAATTTTTATGATGAACTCTTAATGGATTATTATATGAAAGAGGATTAAATTCAACAACAGGATAATAAAAACTAAAAAAAATTGGATTATTTTCATTAAACAATTGTTTTAAAGTTTGAATTGAAGTACATGTATTATTAATTGAATATTTACTTCCATTTTTACAAAAAAATATTTGAAATTCAAAATAATAAATATAAGGACTGTCAAAATATCCTCCAAATTTTTTTCCACCTAAATCAGGACAAAATAAAGTTCCATAATATTTAGTTAAATTTTCATTAAAAAAATCACTATCATTACAAATATGATAATTCATATATTCTTCATATATTATTGATTTATATTTTCCTTCATTATCTGGTTCTGACGCAAAATAATATATTTTTATATATAAAAGTTCAGATACATTTATAAAATGACCTTTAAAGTCTTCTATTCTAAATGCAAATGTTATATTTTCTTTTTGTAAATCTATATATTCATATATTGAATCATTTTGGATTGAAATTGTGATATTTGGATTTATTTTTAAAAATAAATCTTTACCAAAAATAAAAAAAAATATTAATGCCATTATTCCTATAAATAATGTTAATATTCCACCTAATGCAGTTCTTTTTTGTAATGATACTCCGTAATAAAAATGAAATTTTGAACCTAATAAATCAATTTTTTCAAAAAAATTAATAATCATTTTTTTATTTTATATAAATTTTTCATTAAATTATTTTTCTTACAAATCAATATATTATAATTTAAATTAATTTAAATAAATTTTAAATATAAAATTCATATTTGTTTTTCCTATTAATTAAATTTATGTCATTTGATAATAATTAAATCTAATTAATATAGATTTATTTTATTTTAATTAATATAAAATAATATATTAATTCTTATTAAATTTTATATTTAAAAATTATTTAAACATAGGAAATTTGATAATATTATAAAAATAATTAATAAATATTTCATCAAAGATTCATTATATTAATTTTGATTTTTTTTTGTTTTTATTTTTTCTTCAAGAGCGTTAATTTTTTTAGTTATTTCACCCTTTTCTTTCTCTAATTTCTTAATTTTCTTTTCTAATTCATTGAATTCTTTTTCTTTTTCTTTTTTTTCTCTTTCTTTATTTATTAATTCATCTTTCATTTTAGCAATCCCTTCTTTTTCTCCTTCAAAATTATCATTTTTATTTTTTTTATCATTTTCTAATTGTTGTTCCTTTTCTATTCTTATATTTATCAAACTTTGAAATTCACTTTTTAATAAATCATTATCAATCTGTTCTTTCTCTAATTTTTGTTTAATCTCTTCAATATTGTTATTATACTCATTAATTTTGTTTTTAATTCCTTTTGTAATAGGTTCATTTTCAATTTTTTCTTTTTTTTGTGATAATTTTTGAATTTCAATATAAAGAGACTTTATTGTTTTTATTAAATTTGTTTTTTCTTCTTCCATATAATATTATTTAATAATATCTTAAAAATATTATTTAATATATTAATTTTATAAAATTTAGAATCATATATTAAACAAATTTAAAATTTAATTTTTAAAAAAACTAAAAATTAACTAAAATAAATTTTTACAAACACAAACTTTAGGAACAATAAAGTAAAAACTATTACAACTTCTATCTAATCCATTAATTTCCAAAAATAAACTTTGTTTATTTCCATAACCAATATTTAATCCAATCATATCATTTAAAGTAAAATAAATATCAAAAGGAGTAATAAATCTTTGTTCATTAATAATCAAAGCACTTTTATTATATAATAAATTATTATCATTATCAAAATTAACTTTAGGTAAAATTAAAAATAAAAAAGGTAAACTTCTTTCAATCATAAAATCATTAAATTCTAAAGCATAAAATAAACCAGCCATACTATTTCCATGATCACTTAATAAATAAATAGAAGTTTTATTATCAAAATAATTTTTAATAAAATCATTTAAAAAATTAAATAAAGGTAAATCTAAATATTTTCCTAATTCTAAAGTTCCCTCATGAGCATCAATAAAACCTAATCTAAGATATTTTTTTTCATTTTTATAACTTTCTAAAAATTTTTTTCCATATTCAAATACATATTCAAAAGTTTCTTTTCCATATAAACATTTTTTAAAAGAAGAGTAAGGGCCATGTAAAGGAGAAAAATAATTTTTAGGATAAAAGTAATTTGGATCACAGAATAATGCATAATTTTCATGGTCAAAATTTTCATAATTTAAAGTACTATTTTTTTCTATATCATATAATTCTTTTGTACATTGATTTTCAGAATGTGCTGTAATAAAACCATTTTCTTTTAATGATTTAATTATACTTTTTCCTTCTTTATTTGAGTGAAGTATATGATTATAAAACATTGGAATTATATTTATTTCTGTATATGCATTATAACTATGATATTTTAAAAATTGATATGAAGATATTTTATTTTTATTATTTTCATTTTTGTAATATATTGAATTAAGTAATGATGTTGTTTTTGGAAATGATCTAAAAAATTCTGGTCTTGATAATGCATCTATAAATATTATGAGAATGTTATTGAATTTTATTTTGTTATTTGTTTTTATTTTTTTTCTCTCTTCTATTAATGTTTTATTTGGTTTTATGTTTATTTTTATTTTACCTTTTTTATTTTTATCAAAATGTAATGTTATTTCTTTATTTTTTAAATCATTTGATATTGTTTTAAATATTGTTTCTTGAATTTCTGGTAATATACAAGTTTCTGGAAATTTAAAATTTGTTGTTATTGGAAATGAAAATTCAAATGAATCTTTATATTTATTATCTATGTATTTAATAAAATTAATATATTCATTTTTTGAACTTTTACATTTTAAATCAAATATATTAAAATTAAATAAACCTTTAAATACATTAATATTACAAATTTTTGGATGTTTAATTTCACATTTATTATATTTTTTTGAATTATTTATTATTGTTTCACCTAAACCTTTATTCCATTTAATACAACTTTTCTCTCTTCTTTTTGCAAACCAAATAAAAAATATTATTAAAGAACCTAACATTGAACATAAATGATATAATTTTTTTTTCTTATAAAAATAACAAATAAAATAAATATAATATATAATTGTTAAACCTATAATTATTAATAATATAAAAGCAATTGAATTATATAATCCATGATCTTTTAAATTACTTCCATTATATTTTAAAAATATAATTATATATGTTGGAATAATATAAATAAAATGAAATTTTGATGCATAATTATGAAGAATTAAGAAAATTATTATTATTATTAAAATAGATGATTTTACTGTTTCTAAAATTAAATTTGCATAAAAAATAAAATCATATATAATTAAACATTCTTGTTCTTCTAATTCACAACCTTTTAAACCTTTGAAATAATAAATAAGTGAAAAACAAAAAAATATAAAAATATTGTGATTTATTATGAATGATTTATATGATTTAATTGAAAGTAGTGAAAAAATTAATTTTAAAAAATCATTTGAACAATATTTTTTACTATT
This sequence comes from Isotricha prostoma, assembly GCA_023807205.1. Taxonomy (NCBI): domain Eukaryota; phylum Ciliophora; class Litostomatea; order Vestibuliferida; family Isotrichidae; genus Isotricha; species Isotricha prostoma. The sequence continues at coordinate 4,610 of JAJMZS010003671.1, read as the reverse complement.
TATCATATTTAAAATAAAATCAATAAGTGGTATGATTTTTATTAAATAAAAATTTAAATGTTTTATATTAAAATTTTAAATATTTTTTATTAATATTATTTTATTTATATTTCACAACTTTAAAAATTAAATTGTATTTTTAAGAATAAAAAAATATTATAAATTGAAATTAACTCAATGACAATTTCAAACACTTTAATTGAATCATAATAGAAAATAATATATCAATTAAACTCATAAAAAAGTTAATATTACCTATATAATACATAAAAAAGATTAATAATAATTATTAATAAATTTTTACATTTAAATTATTTTCAATCTTAATATCATGAATGATAAATTCATTATTAGTATTATTAATATATATATTATTAAAATCTACTTTTTTTCTAATAAAAGAAGAAAAATCAAATCCACAAATAGGACAATGATAATTATCACTTAAAATAATATAATCTTTTATACATGAAAAATGAAAAATATGATTACAAGGAAATAAACAAACATTTATTTTATTAATAATAAATTTTTTTAAACAAATTATACACTCATCACCTAATTTAACCATATCTTCAGTATAAATTTTTGAAATTAAATTATTATGAAAAACATTTTGAATTTTTATAATTTGATTTTCTTTTGAATTATTACTTTTTTCTTCTTCATAAGTTTCATTATTTTCTTGTTTTTTTTCAATATTTGATGATATTAATCTTCTTCTTTTATAATTCTCATAAATTGAAGCAATGATACAAAATAAAAAAAAAGTAATTATCATTCCTAAAAAAGTAAATCCTATTATTGAATCATTACATCTTCCAAAAAAGCATTTAGAATTTTTTTGATTTCTATTATTTCGGTTTAAATATTTTTGTGAAGTATTATTATAATTTTGAAGATTACTTTGGGCAGTTATTACGAAGAAAATTATAAAAAAAAAGAAACTCAAATATTGATTTTTCATTTTTATAATAGATATATTTAATTTATTATAATTTCTTCAGTATTATATTATATTTATTATAATAAAAAAGTAATTGAAAAAATTTTAAAATATTAAATTATTATTCAATAATTTCCATAAAAAAAATTAAAGTTATATAATATGTTAAAAAATACAAATATAATATTAGCCATTACCAATTCTGAATAAATTAAATTTTTATTTATTTAGAAGTTTATGGCTAAAATTAATTTCTTAAATGGCCTGTGATTATTTAACAATAATAATTCACACTAAGTGTAATTAGAAAACAATCAAAATAAAAGATTAATTCTTTAAAGTATTAATTAAAAATAAAATTAATTTATTATTTATTAAATGAAAAAATAATTTTTTTAATTATTTGAATCTTATTACCTTTTAGAAATAAATGAATTCATTAATTATTACAAAAGAGATAACATCTAATTTAAAAAATATATTATTTACATTAAAAATATTTTCCAATAATAATGAAATCCAAATTATAGTTGAAAAAAAAGGTAATTTTATAACTCAAGAATATACACGTAATCTTTCTTTACAACAAATACATGAAATAGATGACTATTTTAAATTATTTATAACATTAGAAGAAATGTTGAAAGAATTAAAAGAAAGAATTGATTCATCAGTAAGTTTAAATGAAGATAAAGAAAATCTAGTTTTAAGTATTACAATCCCTACATCAAAACATAATCAAATTAATTTTGAAATTATAAAAAATGAGAATAATTCAATTGATATTTTTCAAACAATTGAATTATTTAATTTAAAAATTCAAAATTTAAAAAATGAAATTATGAAATTAAAAGAAGAAAATAGTGAAATAAAAAAAGAATGTGAAAAATTATTAAAAGAAAATTCAAATTTACAATTAGAAAAAATGCAACTTAATTATTTATATGAAAAATTAGTAAAACAATTTAATGAAATAAAAAAGAATTTATTCAAAAAAAATAATTTTCATTGGATAAATGATGAAGTTGATATTTCAAATTCTTCAAAATTTTTAAAAAATTTTCCTCCTAATATAGTATTAAATAAACAACCAGAAAAATCTTATTGTTTAACAAATGGAAAAAATGGCCATTTTATTGAATTTTCATTTAAAAGAATTTATTATTTAAAAGCAATTAAAATTTCAACCTCTGAATCAGAATGTTCTCTTAATTCATTTAATATTGATATATTTGATGATGATGGAAAAAAAGAAGAAATTGGTCAATTTTCTCTTGATAATAAAGAATTTAAAGAATTTACTATTGAAAAAGTTTGTAAGAAAGTATTATTAAATTTAAAAGATACTAGGGGAAATGGTGGAGGTGATTATATTTTAATAAAAAGAATTGACTTTAATGTATCTGATTAATATATATTTTTTTGTAATATTTATAAGAATATTTTAAATAAATATAAATTTTTTTTATTTATTTAATTATTAATAGTTGTTTTTTTAATATCATTTCAAAATAGAAGAAGTGAAATTTAATAAAAAAGATAATTCATTATATATATATATCAATTAATTGTTTTATGAACTTAACAAAATTATTTGTTGAATAATGAAAGAAAATGATATATTAATATTATAATTATATTTTCATTCTTTCATATAGTTTTAACTTTAAATATTTTTTATTATATATATATTATATCAATTATTAATTAAATATTAAAAAAAATAATTTGAATTTGATTTATTATTTTATTTCATATTATATTATATCATTTAAAGGTTTAAATTATTTCTTTTTCAGGATCAAATTCAGTTATGTCTTTTTCAGAAATATTATCATATACTAATAAAATTTGATTAGATAAATCTTTTGATAAATTATATTTTTCAATAGCTTTATCAATTACTGTTTTAATCAAATTTTTATTTACTTCACATTCATTCATATTTTGAATAATTGTCATAATTTTAGAAAAAGAAATATTATTTTTAAGTGAATTTTCATCAATTTGACTTCTTTTAATCTCTTTATTAAGATCAATTTTTATAAGTTCTGATAAAAAATTTAACCAATAATCTGGAGTTTTTAATAAATTATTATTTTTTATAAATTGAATTAAATAAATTTTTTTTCCATTTTTATTAATATAAAAATAAGTTTGAGACATTATAAAAATTAATTTTGTATTTTCTATATTTTTATCTTCTTCATTATATTTCATAATTTCTTTCATTAAAGAACCAAAAATTTTCATTGCATTTGGATTTTGAATTGTTAATATTCCTTTAGTCCTTTTTTTATTTATATATTTTAAAAAATAATTTCTATAAAATTCTTCTTTTAAAATTTCTTCAACTAAATTTAATTTTTTTCCTACTTCATTTTTTTCAATTAAATTAGTCATAAATTCTCTTAAAATAAATTTTTTTTTTTCATTTTCAATATTTAAATCATCATCAATTTTTGGATAATCATCAATAATTCTTTCCATTATTTTTAATAATTTTTCTGTTTTTGATACATTAATTTTTTGAGAATTATCATTTTCTTCAATTCTAATTTTTTTCATTATAGAAAAGTCATATTTCATTAAAGGAAATTCAATATTTGATAAATCAAATTTTTCATTTTCTATTATTTCATTTTCTTTATATTCTTCAATACCTTTTTTATAATTAGAAAATCCAGTATTATTTGTAAATATTTTAAAAATATTTATTAATTGTAATGTCGTTTGTTTTATATAATTATTAACAGAAATTTTATTTTTTTCATAATTATTAAAAATTTCAATAGCAACAGGTAAAGAAACTTTACAATAATTATTTAATTCTTCATTTGTTTTTATATATTGTTCATATGGTGTTTTAATATCAAATTTAACTGAATTTCCCCAATCAAAAATTCCATTTTCATTATTTATATAATATTTTTCAATATTTTCATATGTTTCAATATATTTTTTATAATTTTCATAATTTTCTTTATATTTTTCCCCAAAATCTTTTTTGAATTTATCATACATCTCTATTGATTGAGAATATTTAAGAGAACTTTGTTCAACTTCAGTAGATAAATTTACTTTTATTTGTAATAATTCTGAAGATATTTTATCAAAAATTAATTGATTTTCTAATAAAATTGAATAAAAAACTTTATGAAAAATTGTCTTTTGTTCTTGAAATATAAAATTTTTTTGAATATCATTAATTAATTTATTTAATGAATCTAAGAAATTATTTAAATATGTATGATAAGATGAAATTATATTATTCATATTTCCAATAGAACATTCCAATGAAAATTTACTTGTTAATTTATCTAATATATCATCTACATTTTTTTTTGTTTTTTCATTTATTAATTTATATTCTTCAATATTATTTTCATCTTTTGATACTTCAGTTTTTCCAATTGAATTCCTCATAATTTTTTTTAAATTTTTATAAATAAAAAATAATTTTTATTATAATTCATATATATTTAGATTTTAATTTATATAATAAAAAAAGAAATATTAGAAATAATAAAAAAATCTTCAAATATGATAATTATTGAGTATAATTATATTTGAAATAATTTTATTTTATCAAAAAAAAAAAACATAAAAGAATAATAATCTTAATATATTAAAAGAAATAAAAGATTATTCTATTAATTTAAAT
>JAJMZS010003670.1:0-10296 GCA_023807205.1 Isotricha prostoma | reverse complement strand
TAAAATTAAATCCTAATTTTAATAAAAAAACGTTTTTTAATAAAAATAAAAGAATATTTAACAAGCAGTATAATTTCCTAAAAATGCATTACATTTTAAACAATAATGTTGAGTATCATAACAATTTAAATCTTTATCTTTTAAAAGTTGATGTCCAATCCAAATTTGAGGACTTAATACACAAAATAAAGTATTAACAAAAGATAATTTTTTTTCTGTTCTTGTTGGACAAATACTATGACAAAAAGGACAAACAATAAATTGAGGTTGAGATCTTAAAACAGTTGATAATGCTAATAATTCATATGAATTATTTTGAAGTTGATTATTTGTCATTTCAAATTGTAATTGACTTGTTTGAGTTGTTTCATTTTGATTTGGATTATCATAAATATTCATATTTAAATGAGACATTTTTTTAATTTATATAAAAATTCTAATAATTATTTTAAATTATTATATATAAACAATTTAATGAATAAAATAAAAAAAATTTGTAAACACTGTGATTATTTTGGAGTAGGATTTAATTTTCATTATAAAGCTTTAGATAAATATCATACTGCAATAGGAGGATTTATATTTATATTATTTATTTTATTTACACTTTTTTTTTTTATTATTCAACTTTTTTCTTTTATTAAAGGTAAAAATATGAATATTATATATTATAAGTCACAATTATCAATCACTGATCAAATTAATTTATATAATTATTCATTTGTAAATGCATTTAATATTAAATGTAATAATAACAAATATAAATTAAATGAATTGGAATTATTTGATTTTGAAGTTAATTATATTATTTTAAAACAAAATAAAGGTATAATTAATAAAGAAATAATTCCAATAAATTTTTCTTTATGTGAATATTCTAATTTTTATAATAAATTTAATGAATCATTTGATTTAATTGGTTTAAATAATAAATATTGTTTTCAACATAATAATATAACTATTGAAGGTACATTATCAGATAAAATTTTTAAATATATTGAAATAAATTTAAAAACAAAAAAAGAAGATTATGAAATTTATAATACATTTTTAAAAGAAAATGATTGTAATTTTGAAATATTCTACACAAATTACGGAATTGATATTAAAAATTATTCAAATCCTATTAAATCTTTTATAAAAGATATTTTTATTAATTTAGATCCACAATATATGAATCAATTAGATATATTATTTGGAATTCAAGAATTTAAAACAAATAATAATTATTATAAATATTCTAAAACACAATATTATTTGAATTATATTGAAAATAATCAATTTAATATTTATAAAGGAATAACAAGATATGAAGAAAAAATGAATGATTATAATACATTAGTAAAAATTAATATTAAAGCTGATAAAAGTAGATTAATAATTGAAAGAAAGTATCAAAAAATAACTGAATTTATTGGTTATATAACAACATTTGTATCAAATATTCTTTTAATTTTATATATTATTGTAGGTAAAATAAACACTTTTTATTCATATCAATCATTAATGAAAAAATTATTTATTTTTCGTGATATAAAACATTCAACTAGTAGAAATTTTATAAAACAAATGACTAAAAAAATAAGAGGAATAACTTTTTCAATAAATACAGATATTAAAATTAATATAACAAATACATTAAATAAAATCAATAAAATAAACAAAATTAATAATTATATTACTACAAGAAATCATACTTCAAATTTCTTACAAACTGGATTTATGTTAACTAAAAATCTTAATTCATCATCATTAAAGAAAAAATATAATTCATTTGAAAGATTAAATTCAAATGAATCTAGTGTTATATCAAAAAATATCTCTAATGATTTATTAATTAATAATACAAAATATAATAAATGTTTAAAAAAAAAAGAGAATTCAAAAAATATAAAAGGAGAAATTAAAATTTCAAAATTTATTAATAAACATTTAGTTAAATTCTCAGTATTAGATTTATTAAATTTAACAATTTTTCCATGTTTTATAAACAAAGATTTAAAAAAAAATAAATTACTATTTATAAAAGGGAAAATTGGAATATATTTTCAATTAGATATATTAAATTATATGAAAAATATGACATCTTTAGAAATTTTAATTTATTCTTTATTAGAACCTTATCAAATGAAAATGTTAAGATTTGTTACTAAACCTTGTATTAGTGTTGCTAATCAAATTAATTCAGTTCAACAAATAAAAAATGAATTTAATATCGATATTACAGAAGATGATTTAAATGAATTATTTGAACAAGTTAAGATAATTGAAAGAAAAAAAGATAGAAATAATGTTGAAAAAAGATTATGTCAAATAGTCAATAATGAATTAGAAAATTTAATAGGTAATGATTAAATATTTTTTAATATAAATTAAAAAAAAAAATAATAAAAATTAAATTGAAAAAACAAATAAATATTTATTTTTTACTTTGAAATATAAAAATAAAAATTAAAAAAAAAATAATTAATTTTTATTTTTTTATAAATTTAATTTTTCCTGATTCAAAATTAGAATAAATACCATAATTTCTCCATTTTCCACTATCAACATTTGTATATTCTAATTTAAATTTAGTTAATTTTAAATTATAACTACTAAAAATACTTAATAATTGTCTTTCTTCTCTAATAACATAAGCCATAATAATTTTAGTTTTTTTATTTCCTTTTGTAATTTTTTCAATACAATTATATAAATCTAATATTTTCATTTTAAAAAATGGAGGATCAACAATAATTAAATCAGGAATATAATTCTTTGGAATTGGTAATTCATTTAAATTACATATATCACACTTTTTAAAATTTGGTAAATATGAAAATCTTTCATCAATATCTAAACAAAGAACTTCTTTTTGATATAATCTATAAAATGCATCTGCAACTGAAGGTGTACATAAACATAATATATTATTTTCATATTGGAAAATATTTGTTAATTGTTGAAGAACATTTTCTGAAAAAAAATATTGTTCAAATTCTCTTAATTCAGTTTTTGGAAAATTTTTTGATTCCAACTTTTTTAATAATTAATTAATTGTTTTTATTTTTTTTTTTAATATTTAAATATTATTATTTATTATATTCATAAATTATTTGATTTAATACTAAAAATAATCTATAAACATTATATTCATTTAAATCATGATAATGAATATTTGAAAGTTGATTATCTTTAATTAAAAAATTAATTATTGAACGTAACATATTAGCAATGTATTTAATACTAATTTTGAAATTCATAAAACCTTCATCATTAGTTTTATTTTCAATATAAAGATTTAATTGTCTTTTACCAAAATTATCAATAATTTTAGATTTAGAACCATTATAATAGGGAATATATGGGATTACAATATCATATTTTTTAGACAAAAAAATACAAATATTTATTATAACTCCTAAAAAATTTGAAATTTCTCTTGATTTAGTTTTATAAAAATTCTGTTCTGTTAATATATCTAATTTATTTGATGGTGTACTATAAAAACTTGGAAAAATAAAATTATTATTTATTTCTTTATTAAAGAATATATATGAAAATTCTTTCATATAATAATTTCTTAATATTTTATTATATTTTTTACTCTTTTTATTTGATTGGGTTATTTTTACAAAATCATTATTTTTTTGTTTATTTATTATTTTTTCTTCGTCTTTTAATATTTTTTCCATTTCTTTTATTTTTTCTGTTCTTTTCTTATTAAAATTTTCTAAGATATTTTTTAATTGTTTTAATTGTAATATTTCTTTTTCTATAACTTGATTTTTTTCTCTTGTAATTTGAATATTATTTATAATTTTATTTACTTTTAAATTAAATTTATATTTTTCTTTAATTGTATCAATTTTACTTTTTAAATTATTTTCTGCTTGAATCAACAATTTTTTTTGAATTTCTAATTCTTTATTAAATATTTCTAAATTTGTGGCCAAAGCTTCTAAATTACTTATTTGTTCATTTTTATTTAATTTTTCAAAAGATTTATTTGAAAAAATTGATATTGATAAATGTTTTTCATTATCATTTTCTTCTTCTTTTTTTATTTCTCCATATATATAAAATCCTTTTAAAGTTTCAAATAATAAACAAGGAAAAAAAGAATTGTTAATTACAGTTATTTCTTCTCCTAAAAAAAGTAAATCATTAAATTCAATTGGTAAAATTATATTTTTTTGAAATAAAATTTTATTAGATTTATTCATTAAAATTAATTCAATTGTTCCTTCTTCTTTTTTATCATTTAATAATCTGAAAATATTTTTATTTTCTTTATTTATATTAAATCTTGGAATAACACAATTTTCTGTAAAACCAGATTCATATTTTTTATCTTTTGATGATAAAATTAAATTATATTGTTCAAAATCAAAATTTGTATCCCTAATCTCTATAGTAAATATTTTTTCTTCTTGTTTCATTAATTTATTTTTTCAAAATCTTATTTTTTAAATTAAAATAATTATGTTTTAAAAAATTATTAAAATTTTATTTTAATAAATTATTTTTTTGATTTTTTACTTTTTTTATTATTCCTTGATTTAACTGGCTCAAAAATAGAAGATGAACTTTCATCATCATCATTAATTTCATCAGTGTCATCATAATCAACTTCAATAATATTTCCTTCTAAATCTCTTTTAATATAATTTTCATTTGAATTATTATTATTATAATTTTTAGTAATTTTAATAGAAGATTTAAAATGTTCATTTAATTTTTTAGTAAAAACAGATTTAATACTTGGATTAATTATATTATAAATTTTTTGAGTATTCTCACTTTGTAAATCAAAAAGTGAATCTTTAAATTGCATAAGAGTCATTTTATAAATAGTAAAAATATTAATTATTTCATCAATTCCATCTTTTCCTTTTTCATTTAATATATTAATAATAATTTTAAATAAAAGAGTTGATAATTCATTTTTAATAGAATAATTTGAATAAAAAGGAAAAATTTGTTTTAAATCTTTAATTTGTCTTTTAGTTTTTCTCATTTTTGAAATTTTGCTATAAAATTCAGGAAATTTAGGATAAGAACAAAAAGAACAAGATAAAGTACTTGGAATAATTACAGAATGAATTCCTTTATTTGGTAATAAAGTCCATTCATTATTTGATTTTATTCTTTTTTCAATAATATCACTAAATGAAATATTTTCTGTAATATCACATAATTTTTCTATATTATATATTTTATTAATGTCTTTAGTAATTGTATTTGGAAAATTTTCATATATTAAATTTGGTATTAAATCAAAATCAATAAAAAATAAATCTAATCTTTGATTAAAATTTAATTTCATTATTTCACTTTTTGTTAATAATAATTTTGCAACATCAAAAGAAGTAATAGAAACACTTTTATCTTTTTTAAAATTATCACATTTATTTTTATCATAATTAAAATCTAAATTATCATTTCTTGAAATTAAATCTAAATAATTTAAACTTTGTCTAATATCATTATTAAAACTTTCAACAATATAATCAAGTGTCATATGATCAATATTAATATTTTCTTCTTTACAAATATTATATAATCGATTTACAATTTGTCTTTTTTCTGGTTTATTAAATCTAATATCATAACAATAATTTAATAAACTTTTTAATTTATTACAATAAATATCATTACAAATAAAAATAATAGGAACTTTAGTTTTTTTAACAATATCAATTAAAGCCTTAATTCCTCCTTTATCCTCATTTCCATTCATTCCATCAACTTCATCCATTATAATTAAATTTTTATTTGAAAGTGAATCACCATTTAAAGTAGTATTATTCATTAAAAAACCAACACTATTATTAATTATATCTTTATTTCTATTATCACTTGCATTTAATTCAAAATTTTTATAACCTTTTATTTTTGAAAGTACTCTTATTGTTGAAGTTTTTCCTATTCCAGGAGGACCACTTAATATTAAGGCTCTTGCATTTATATTTTCTGGACGTGAATATTTTCCATTTGAAATATTGTTTTTTTGATTTATTTCTCTTTTATTTCCATTTAATATACAATTATTCCAATTGTCTAACCAATCTGATATATTTTTTATTTGGTTTTGATTTCCTATTATATCTGATAGTTTATTTGGTTTATGTCGATCTGACCATAGTAAATATTTAGGTAATGGAATGTTTGATTTTTGGTTTTCTATATTTTGATTATTATTTGTTTTATTTTGATTATTTGAATTATTGTTTGTTTTATTTTGAATTGTTAGAATGTTATTATTGTTATTATTATAATTGTTATTGTTATTATAATTATTTTGATTTTGGGAAATTATATTTGATTTGTTATTATTGTTATTGTTTTTTATTTTATTTTCTATTAATTCAGTATTATTTATTTTTTCAAAGTTTAATTGAGATTTTTCTTCATTTGGTTTTTTTAATGAAATTAAATTGTTATTTTGTTCATTTTTATATTCAATTTTTATTCTTTGTGGAATATTTTTAATTGTTTCATCAATTTCATTTTTATTATTATTATTATTATTATTATTATTATTATTATTATTATTATTATTATTATTATTATTATTATTATTATTATTATTATTATTTATAGTTTTATATTCAAAATTAATATTTGAAATTTTCTCTTCTTTCATTATATCTTCATTTAAATTATTAATATTATTATCTTCTTCATCAATTTCCATTTTATTATTTTCTTCATTTTCTTTTAATTCTTTTTTTATATGTAATTCTTTATTTTTTTCTTCTTTTTGAAATATTTTTTTACCACTAAAAAAATCTGCAACACTCATTGGAATTAATGTTTCTTTTTTTTCTTTTATGAGATATATTTTTTTTTCACTTGTTTTTTGATTATAATCATTTTTTTCCGCCAAATTATTTTCTTCAATTTCTCTTTCATCATCATCATCGATTATATTTAATTTTTTTTTTATTGGAGATTTATTTTCAATTATATTCTTTTCTAATTTTGGTTGTTGATTAAAATTAATTTGAGTGTTAATTTCTTTAATTTTCTTTTTTGGAGTTGGTGAAGTAGTTATATTATCTATAATTTTATGTTTATTTTCCGGTTCTTTTTTAGAAATTGGTTTTATTTTTTTAATATCTGTTTTTAAATCTATTGTTTTTTTTTCTATCATTATACTTTTGTTATCTTTATTAGTTACTTTTTTAAAAAAATTTCTGATATCAAAATTCGACATTACTTTAAGAATTAATATTCAATAATTGAAATATAATACACTAAATAAAAATAAATAATATTTGAAAAATTATATTTATAAAAAGTATAAAAATAAATATCTTTATTTTTTTTAAATCTTTTAAAGAGCAAAATAGTAATCTTTGAATAAAATATTAATATTAAGAATTTATTTTTGAATAAAATTATACATAAAGTTTTTATTATTGAAGATTATAAATATTACATTTAAAGAATAAATAAAAAAAAATTAATAGTTAATATTAGTATTTTAAATATGTCAGAATTTAAAAAAAAGACAATGATTTATCAAAAAAATTATTTGTCTTTTTATATTGGTATATATAAAGAAAAAAAAGTCTTTATAAAAGAATTCAATAAAAAGAAATATTCAAAATTCCACTCATATGACTTTAATGAAGAAGATAATAAAAATCATATTCTTGATTCATTATTTATAGATAAATTTGAAAATGAAAATTTCTTTTATATAATAATGAAATATATTGATGTTAATTTACTTGATTATCTCAAAATAACTGAAAAAATCTTAACATATGAAGAAATTAGGCAAATTTTAATAAAAATAAATAAAAAATTAATATTTATGAAAGATAATAATGTAACATTTAATTTTGACATATCTAACTTCTTTTTACCATTAGATAAAATAAATAATGAAACAATTAAACTAATTGGAAATAAAGAAATAGAAAATAATAAAATAAAATTTTATAATTTTGGAAAGATATTATATTATTTAATGTTTCAGAAAAATCCTGAGGAAGAAAATAAATTATTTTTACATCAAAAAATAAATTCAATTAACAATGAAAATTTGAAAAATTTAATATCAAAAATGTTAGATAATACAAAAATTAATACTATTTCAGAATATTTAAGTGATTCTTTATTTTTTAATCAGAAATTAGAAGAAAATCAAAATTTTCAAAAATTTAATATAATATGTACTGAGCATTCTAAACATTATTATTATTATTATTGTATTGAATGTAAAATTAATATATGTGATTTATGTATTAAAAAACATGAAAAACATAAATATATTCCTTTTTCTAAAATAGGATTAAATGATATAGAAATAAATCAAATGGACAAATGTTTTAATGAAATTCGTAAACATTTAAAAGTTTTGGAAAAAATGGTTAATAAATTAGAAAGAATTTTATCAAATATAAAGCAAAAAAAAGATAATAATAATATATATGATAATAATGAAGAAAACAATTTTAAAAAATATTATTTTTATTATTTAAATATAATCAAAGATTTTTTAAAATCTAAAACAGATTTAAATATTATAGATTATAATATTGAGAAAAATGAAATATTTTCCATATTTGAAAAAAAGAAAAAAGAAAAGAAAATGGATGATAAAAAAGAAGAAATAAAGAAAGAAATGAAGGAAGAGGAAGAAAAAGAAACAATTATCAATTTAAATAAGGAAAATGATATTAAAGAAATAAATATAAATGACAAAATTATTAAGTTTAAGTCCCAATATAGTTTAAAAGAAGAAACAAATTTGATTACTTTCAAATTTAATAAAAATTTAAATAATATATCAAGAATATTTGAATCTTGTAATTCTTTAATATATATTGATTTATCTCATTTAATATTTAATGAAATAACTGATATGAGTTTTATGTTTAAAGGTTGTTCTCAATTAGCATATTTAAATTTATCAAATATAAATACCAATAATATTACTAACATGAGTGGAATATTTCATAAATGTACATCTTTAGAAAAGTTAGATTTATCCAATTTTAATACTTCAAATGTAATAGATATGTCTCAAATGTTTGATAATTGTTCTTCTTTAACTAATTTAAATTTATCCAATTTTAATACAAAAAATGTTAAAAATATAAAAAATATGTTTTCTGATTGTCATTCTTTAAAAAAGTTAGATTTATCAAATTTTATAACAAATAATATTACTAATATGAGTAATCTTTTTCTTCGATGTTCTTCTTTAATATCAATAGATTTATCTAATTTTAATACATCAAATGTCACAGATATGAATAATATGTTTTCTTATTGTAATGAGTTAATAAGTATGAATATATCAAATTTTAATTTTAAAAATGTTTCTGATTCAAGTTATATGTTTAATTCATGTCTTTCTTTATTATCAATAATTTTACCAAATTTTGAAGATAATAATATATCTAATATGAATAATATGTTTTCATATTGTCATTTATTAACTTCATTAGATTTATCTAAATTTAAGACTGAACATGTTACAAAAATGAATGGATTATTTTTAGATTGTAAATCTTTAACAAAATTAGATTTATCAAGTTTTAATACAATAAATGTTACTGATATGGGAGGAATGTTTTCAAAATGTAGTTCTTTAATTTCTATAAAATTATCCAATTTTGATACTATTAATGTTATTAATATGAGTAATATGTTTAATGAATGTTCTTCTTTAACTTCTCTAGATTTATCTACATTTAATACTGAAAATGTTGAACATATGGATGATATGTTTTATGATTGTTCTTCTTTAAAATCATTAGATTTATCAAATTTCCAAACTGAAAAAGTTAAAGATATGAGTAAAATGTTTTCTAAATGCTCTTCTTTATTATATTTAAATTTATTGAATTTTACTATTGATAAGGATACTAAAATTAAAGGAATGTTTTATAATTTAAATGTAAATTGTAATTTAAAATGTAATGACCCACTGATACTTAAGAAAAATGATGATAAATATAAAAGTTAAAAAAAATAAAGTTTAATTCCTTGACCCAAGAAAAAAAATTTTATAAATAGAGTATATAAATATCCATTCATATTTAAAAATGTGTTTTTTTAAAATCCTAATTTAATAATATTTTAAATTATGTTAAATTAATTTTTTATTTAAATTTTTTATTTAATGAATTATTCAATTTAAAATAATTTTAAAATTAAATCCTAATTTTAATAAAAAAACGTTTTTTAATAAAAATAAAAGAATATTTAACAAGCAGTATAATTTCCTAAAAATGCATTACATTTTAAACAATAATGTTGAGTATCATAACAATTTAAATCTTTATCTTT
>JAJMZS010003669.1:0-10325 GCA_023807205.1 Isotricha prostoma | reverse complement strand
AAATTTATCACTTAAATCAGAATATTTAAAATATATTGTTACATCTATATCTTCTATTGATGAACATTCTTCATTTGGAGATTTTAATTTTTCAATTAATGATTTAGATATTTTAATTTTTAATCTTTCAAGTGAAAATTGTTCTTGAAGTGTTAATTTCATTTCTTTTACTTTTTTATAATAAAACATAGATAAACAAAAATTTCCAATAATTTCTAAATAATAAAAAGAAAGATTAATAACCATATCAGGAGAATAATAATTTTGAGCAATAAAATAATTCATTATAATAATTATAAAATTTAAATAAATAAACTCTATCATCAATATTTGGTTTAGTTCTATCACTCCATTCATTAGTCATTGGTAAATATAATTTATTATTTGTTTTTGATAAACAATTTACATTTGGACATTCAATTGCATGCATATGCATAATTCCTGCTAAAATTGCTTTTTCTTCTGAATTTTCATTAATTAAATTTATTTTATCCATAATATTTTTTAAGTAATATAAAAAATGAGATTTATTTGTAATTTTAAAAAAAGGAGTATCTAAAAATATTTTTTCTTCTATTCTAATTTTTAAAATAAAATAAAAATATGATATTATAATACTTGAGATTATATATATTACTCCTTTTTCATAAAAGTTAATATAAGCAAATATAAAACAAAAAATACTAGTCCATAAATATAAAATGTGAAATAATCCAACTATTGTATTTGTGATAATATCATAAAATAAATAATGCTTAAAATAAAAAATTATAAAAAAAGTACTAATTATTAAATTATATAACAGGAATATTTCTTTTGATAAATATTTACATTCAATTAAAAAAATAGAATAAAAAAGAGAATTAAAAGTTAAATATATTTCATAATTGCAAGAAATTCTTGAATAAAAAGATATTGAAATATAAAAAGAATCACAATAAAAACATTGAATAAAGAATGTCAAAAAAAAAGTAATAATAAGTAAAATTATTGAAATTATGACAATTGGAATATTATCTTTTATTTTACAAGAAACATTCTTATAAAAAGGATTTGTTTCATTTTCTCCAAAACAAAAGTTTGAAAAAACTAAATCTAAAATTATATTATATCCTATATAAATTAAGCATTTTATAAAATAATTTATTATTTTTTCATTCAATGAATAAAAAGAATGTTTATGAATTTTTGAGCAAATTATAAAAAAATAAACTATGAATATTATTATTATAATTAATATGAAAATAATGATAATTTTGAATTCTGAATATTTATCATTCAATAAATCTAAAAATCTAAAAATTTTTTCTAAATATAACAGAATTTGATCTGACGTTGATTCATTATTAAAAACTTTAACTTGTTTTGCAAAAAATCCAGAAATCATTTGAATATATGATATACCAATAAATATAATACATTCTATTCTTGATGATGGTTGATTAGTTATTAGTAAATCCATTAAAATATAAAATTTTTGCTTTAATGAAAGAATATCTTTTTGAAATAATAATAATTCTTTTGACATTTTAATTTTTATTAATAAATAAATTTAAATAACAAATTGAGAATTTTACTTTATTAAAAGAATTTTTCTATATATATAAATTTTATTTATTAAAATTTTTATTTAAATAATATTTTAAACTGATATAATAAATAAATAATAATAAATATTTTATAATTTTTGAATTTTCCTATTAACCTTTCTTTAAATTATATGCTTTAATTAAAAAAAATAATTGTAAAAATAAAAAATTATTATAAATAAACATTAGATCTAATTTAATAAAAGATATATTATTAAATTTAGGCTTTTTCGGATATTCTTTTTAATTCATTAAAAATATATTAGATATGTAACTTCATTTTTAATATATATATAATTATTATTTTGGTTTTTAATTTTATTAAAAAAATAAGAAAAATAAAATATAAAATTATAATATAAAATTAAAATTCATATGATTTTTAATACAATTAAGATAATTAACAAATAAAAAGTTATAATATATCTCTAACATATAAAAATATCATTGTAATTTTAAAACACTAAATCATTTTCATCCATAAATAACATTTATTTAATAAGAAAAAATACTTTTAATTATTAAATAAAGTTGGAGAAAAATCATAAAAAGAGATTCATTTATTTTTTCTCCAATCTAAAAAAAGAAATAAAATACCAAAAACATAAACTCCTTACCCCAAAAAATTAACAAGCTCAAAAAATCACCACAATTCCAAACCAAAAAAATATAAAAAAAAGAAAAAAAAAATGTAAATTAATAATTATTATATAAAAACTTTATCATTAAGAAAAAAATAATTTAAAATAAACCAGAAAAAATAAAAAATTACAAATAAAACAGAAAATAATTGAAAAAACCAAACAACGAATCATAAAGTCATTCAATTCACGCACATATATATTTTGAATATTTAAAATAAATATTTTTCTTTCCACAAACAAAAAAAATTATTTATATTCGGAAATCCTTCAAATGACCTTGATTGTGTTATTTCATGTTATTTAGTATTTATAGTAGAAAATTTAATCATGTATTATAAATTGATTATACAGATTATATGAAATTAAATCCAAATACAAAAATAGGATCAAATAAAGGAGGGAATATGATACTAGGATAATAAACTAAAAATAAGGATAAAAGTAGTAAAGTTGAACAAGAATCAACTGGATATTTAATCAATTAATTTTTTAAATTTGGAAATTCTAAATCTTCAATAATATGATGTCCATATAATTCAGTTACATAAGGAGTGAAATACTTTTCTGATATATCTAAAATTGAATGATCGGCTAAAATAATTGAAACATTACCTTACTTTTTTATTTCTTCTTCAGTAATGTATTCTTCATCAATATAAAAAATTTTTTCTTGATTTAAATGAAATTTATCAAAAACAAATTGTTCATCTAATCGATATTTAAATTTCTTCTTTTTGTATATAAAATAAGATAATAAACTGTTTCTACTATTTTGTTAGATACTAATAATTTTCAAAAAAGAATTTTATAATAATAAATAGACAGATTTAGATAAAAATGTTTTTAAATTTATTATGAGACATTCTCAAAGTAAAGTCAATCCTGCTAAATTTTATAAAGAAACAAATGAAAGTAAAACAATTTAGAACAAGGAATTAAAGTTTTATATGAAAAAGATAGGAAAACTTTTGGGGGAAAAATATTTGAACTTGGAATGAACTTCTTATTTACTTTTATAAAGTTATTGCAAAATTTGATATAAATAAAATGTAGAAATTTTTTGAAAAATTCAAAGGAAGAGCTAAATATTATATTACTAGTTCTTTTGGTGAAAATGGAAATAAAGTTTTTTATCTTTTTGAGAAAAATAGATTTAATGAAGTCAAAAGAAAAGAAATAAAAGAAAAACTTAAAAATGCCCTTAAGAATTATTTTAGTAATATTAAAATTTTGGATGATAAAGAAGAAATGTTTGTTTATGAATTGGATTCTACTTCTTCTAGAAAAGCTGTTGAACCTTTTATTAAAAACGTTTTTAATAAAGAATAAAATGTTTTATGTTTTTAATACTTTTTATTTATTTTTTTTGGTTTATTGATTTTTAAAATTGTTTTAATTATTATTTTAATTATTAAATTAAAAGTTTTATAATTATTTAAATTTTATTTATTAATTTTATTTTATTTGTTTATGTATTTTATATAATATTAGTTTTTTAAATATATTTTTATTATAAAATAAATTGCTGGAAAAAATATGTTGAAATTTATTAAAATTAAAAAAAAAAATCTGTTAATTTAATTTTTCTTTAATTATTTATAAATCAAAAAAAAATAATTCATTTAATTCAAATTAAAGAATTTTATTTTTGTTTTTAAATAAATATTATAGATAAGTATATTAAAATTTTAAATAGATTTTAATATATATAATAATTTATACAAAAAAATAATTTATCTATATAGGATGATATTTATAAATAATATACAGAATATAATAAGAAGATTAATATTTTATTATTCTTAATAAATTATTATTTGAAAATAACTTTTTGGACTGATAATATCATTACAATAATTCATTAACTTTCAAAATACATACAAAAAAATTATAATAATAAAATGTTAATTTTTTTTTATACAATTATTCATTTAATTGTTCATAAAAATTTTCTAAATATTTTTTATATTTCAAATATTCATCTTCGGAAATAAACAATTCAAAATTAATAATAACTAAAAAATCATATTCAATATTTTTTAATTCCCTAGAACTTATACCAGCAATTTTAGCATAATAAACATTTTCATAATATCTATCTTCATTATATTTTATAGAAATTAAAATAGCAACAAATAAAATTCTATGAATATTATAATAAGTTAAAATAATTTCTCCATAATTACATACTCTATCAATATAAATTAAAGAGCAAATTAAAGTTGATGATTCAATTTTTGAATACATTTGAATTCTTTTTAAATATTCCAAAATTGAAATTGAAGGAATTGAATGAGAGTTAAATGACATTTTACTTTGAAGTCTAATTATTTGATGATAATTTATTAATTTTTTATTCTCTTCTAATAAACAAGTTAATGTATTATTAATTGATTGAATAATTAGATAATTTGTAATATTATTATTATTTGATTCTTTTGATTTAGGTATTTGTTCTTTTTTTCCTTCAAATATTATTTCTCCTTCTATTTCTTCGTTTTCACTGTCAAAATCATCAGAATTATTATTCATTTAATAAAATGAATATTTTTATAATTTAAAAAATAAATTTATTTTTTAAAAAAGTATTATGACTAAAGATAGAATATGATAATTTTTATTTCTTTTCAAAATCTAAAATTGTTTATGAAATTAATTTTTTGAATGTTTTTATTTAAAATTAAATTCAATATTTTATAATATAAAATAATTTCAAAAAAAAAATTGTTAATAACAATTTTCAAAGATATAACTAAATAAAAAGACACATTCACAAAACTAAACAATAAAATATATAAAAAAAGTAACAGTAAAAAAATATTTATTAATTTATGCAAATATATTATTATATAAATATTACTTAAAAATTTAAATTAAACATAAATCTTTTTACCTAGTTTGAGTAAACCCTAGTAAATGAGCCCTTTCTCTAAAACATCTTCTACATATATCAAGATCATATTTTCTAATTAATCCATGTGTATTTCTACAAACTCTGCAATATCTTGCATCTTTTCCATATGTTCTTGGATGAGTTCTCCAACTGTGAGGCATTAATATCTAATATAAAAATAATTAATTAAATAAAATTAAATATTTCAACATTTCATAATTTGACAAAATTTTTTTTTGAGTTTAATATTACTTTTATTTTAGTTTTAAAAAGGTATTTTTTATCTTTTTTTTTAATATTTTTATTTGGTTATAATAAATTGTTCTTATTTGTATTTTTAATGTTGATTGAATTTTAAAATAATACTTTTTTTTATTTTCTTTAATTATGATTATATTTATTATATTTTCTTCCAATTTATTTAAATAAAAGTATGAAAATAAATATTCCTTTTTATTATTAATTAATAATATTTTCAAAAGATTATTTAAATCTAATTTACTGTATAAAAGAAAAGTTTTATACTATCCAAATAAAAAAACTAACTAAATAAAAATATTTTTAATTCCATTTCAGTTATTAAAATTTAATTTAATATAAAATTAAAATAAAAACAAATTTAAATAAAAAAAAATTCTTTATTCAAAATAGAATTAATCAAATTATTTATTTTTTAACTTCAGGAATAACTCTATAAACACAATAAAGAATACTTTCATTTTCCATAGCATATTCTTCAATAGTAAAATCATTTCTTAAAATTTTTCCAGATAAAGTAAAATAAATATCTTCAGCTCTTTCGCCAGTTCCCAATCTTTGAACATACATTTCTTTTAAATCAAAAATTGATGTTGTCTCAGGAACTTCAAAAGTTTCCATTTTAGCATTTGTATTCTTAACATAAAGTTTCATTTATTTAATTTATTTTTATTTTTTTTAATATTTTTAATATTTTTATTTCATTTAAATTAATAATATTTGAATTAAATGAGAAACTTAAATACTAAAAAAAAATTTGTTTATATTATATTCATAAAAGAAAATTAAAATATAAACATATTAAAGTAATTTAAATTATTTCTGTCATTCAAAATATACTCACATAAATTAATTATTAATTTTTCTAAAATAATTTAATATAAAATATATGATTAACATTATAAAATAAGATATTTCACTTAAAAAATATAAAAAATATATATTTAAAATGAATTCATCAAATAAAACTTTATGGTTAGGAAATATTGAACCATGGATGGATAATTATTATTTAATAAATCTTCTTCAAGAAATTGGAATATACCCAACAAAAATAACAAAAAAATCTAAACTTACAAAAAGAGGATGTGCATTTTTAGAATTTTCTTCTTATGAAATTGCCAAAAAAGTACTAAATAAATATAATGGAAAAATATATAAAAATTTTCACCTTGAATTAAATTGGGTTCGTGGAAAAGATAAAGTTGGTATTATTAAACCAGTAAAATTCACAGTATATTTTATATTTTTTTATATTTAATTTATATTTTAGTTATTTGTTGGAAATATTGATAAAACTATTTCAAATAATGAATTAAAATGTTATTTTATGAATTTATATAAATCAATAATTAGTGTTAAAATTATTTTTGATAATGTAACAGGAAAATCAAAAGGTTTTGGCTTTGTAGAATTTTCAAATTATAAAGAATTCAATAAAGCCCTTAATAATAAAAATCCTGTTTTTTTAGGAAAACAAAAATTAGTTTTTAATTCAGGAAAAAATAAATATGATGATGATGATAATTATATTAATTTTTCAAAAGAAAATATTATTAGTCATAGTGATAGCACTAATTCTTTTAATTTAACTCAACAATCTTCAAATGGAAATTCTGTTTTTAATAGTTTAAGTAATTCAAATAAAACTTCTATGACAAATTCTTTTATTGAAGAAAATTTAAATAATAATAAACCAATTATTAAAAATGTTTTTTATCAAGATGAAGATGAACAATTTCAAATTGATATTTCTAATGCTTTTAAAAATGTTTCTAAAATGGCTTTATATTCAGGAAAAGGTAATTTAAGTCAATGTAATTATTATTGTAATTATTTTTTGAAAAAAAATGGTATTGAGGAAAGTTTTTCAGAATAATAAATTACAATAAATTACTCATTGAGTTTTTATTAAATTTTTTGGATTAGGAATTTTTGTTTTTTATAAATAATTATTATTGTAAATATAAAAGACATTTGAATAATTTTAAAATTATAATTTATATAAAATAATTTCCAAAAATTAATTAAAAAAGGAGGGAAAATTTGTCCAAAATATTATTTTTAGAATAAAAAAACTCATTAATATTTATTAAATAAATTATAGAAAAAAAAATATATTAATTTAATATAAACTCATTTTGAAATTATGTAATAAATTAACTTTATATAAAAAATGTTCAATAATGAAACACCAATAGGGAATAAATATAAAATATTAAAATTTATAGGTTCAGGTCAATTTGGTAGAGTATATAAAGCAGAAAATATATTAACTGGTGAAATTGTTGCAATAAAAGAAATAAATAAAGTATTGTTAAAAAGAAATGAATATTTAGAACAAGCATTTTTTAAAGAATTAAAAGTGATGAAATTATGTGATTCAAAAAATAGCGTAAAATTCATAGAAAATATTGAAACTGAAGAAACTCATAATATTATAATGGAATTATGTGATACAGATTTAGATATTATTTTAAAAGAAAAAAAAAATGGTTTTACAGAAGAAGAATTAAAAATAATTTTATTACAATTGAATGATATTTTTCATATATTACATTCAAAGCAAATTATTCACAGAGATATAAAATTAAAGAATATTTTAGTTAAATATGATAATAAAATACCATTGATAAAATTTATACCAAAATTAAGTGATTTTGGTTTTTCAAAAGTAATGGAAGAAGATCTTACTTCTACAAAATTAGGAACACCTGTGACAATGGCACCAGAAGTTTTAAATAATGAAGATTATGATTCAAAAGCAGATTTATGGTCTTTAGGAGTTATTAGTTATCAACTTTTATTTAAAAGATTGCCTTTTATTGGGCGAAATGAAAGAGAAATTTTAAATGCTATTATGAAAAGTAAAGGAATTGAAATTCCTAAAAATTATCCTTATAAAATTTCTAATGATTTAGTTGATTTGTTAAATAAAATGTTAGAGAAAAATAAATTTAAAAGAATTAATTATGAAGAATATTTTTCACATAAATTTTTTCAAAGTGATATTAATGAAATTAATTGTAATAATTCTCAATCAAGTTTTGAAGAAAGGTTTTATGATAAAGTTACTATTATTGAGCATTATAATTTTTCTTTGATTAAAGCAAAGGATAAATTAAATAATAATTTAGTTTTAATTAAAGAATTTCCTAAAAATATAATTGAAGGAAGTTTAAAAAATAAGCAATTATTTAATAATGAAATTAGTTTATTAAATCAATTAAAAGGAGATTCCAATAATTGTTTTATTCAATTTATTGATTTTTTTAAGACTTCCTCATCTTATATTATTGTAACTGAATATTGTGAAGGTAAAATTTTGGAAGATTTGATTCAAGAAAAAAATGGTTTAAATGAGGAATTTATTTATAAAATATTAAATCAATTAATTCCTTGTTTTAAAATTATTTCTGAGAATAATATAACTTTAGAATTTTTATCATGTAAAAGTTTTATTTTTAAATACTTTAAATCAGAAGATGATTTTCAAATAAAATTTTTAGATTATGGATTATTCAAATTAACTTCTAATGAAATAGAAAGGAAAAATTATTTATTATCTGAAATGGATTTTACTCCAAATCAAAAAACAAATATTTTAAATTTAGGAATAATTATTTATAAAATGACTTTTAATGGTTTTATATATCATTTTAATGAGGAGGAAACAATTAAACAAACTATAGAAAATCATAAACCAAAAATAATAAAGAAAAAAATTAGTAAATCATTAAAATGTTTAATAGAAAAAACATGTCATCTTGAAATTGATAAAAGATATGATTATCATTCTCTCTTCAACGATCCTTTTATAAAAGGCCAAAATATATTAGTAAATGAAAAAAATGAAAAAAAAATAATAAATGATAATATTATTGAAAATATTTTGGAATATATGAATAATAAAATTTCTTCAATTATAAATTATTATAACAAATTAATTAAAGATTCAGAAATAATTTATTTGAAAAAATATTCAAAAGAAATTTCAAGTTTTTTAATGTTATGTATTTTAGAAATTCAATATCTAATTCAATTTTTATCAAAAAAAGAAACAAATAATATTGATGAAGAATTACATATGATTAAAATATTGATTAATACACCAAATAATATTGATTATTTTTATTCATATATTAATTTTAGTAAAGATTCAATTATTATAAATAAAGATAATAAAATATTTCAAATTTATAATAAAAAAATAATTGAATTACAAAGAAAATTAAAAGATATTTTTTCAATATTTTGTAAAAAAGTAAATCTAGATTTAGAGTCAAAAAATAATGTTGAAAAAAATAAAAATTATTCTTTTGGTTCAATTGAAAAATATTTTTTTAAAGTTTTTGAGGATGGATTAGTAGATTATACATATAAAGAGTATACAAATGCAGAAGAAAATTTGAATATATCAAAATATATTTGTGAATATATAATATTTATTCATTTAATTACGAAAATTCAAAAATCAAATTGCAATTATTCTGAAATTATAGCAATGTTTGATAATTATAAAAATAATGAAAATTTTTTTTTTATAACATTTATTGGAGGTGTTATTAAGAAATTTAAATATTTAAATATAATTAAAGAAAATAAGAATGTTTCTGTTGATGGTGATAGTTTTGGTTATTTTATTGAATTTTATCCTGAAAATATAAAATTAATTGATGAATGTAAAAAAACAAAAATTTAATGAAATTTTGATATTTATATAATATTTAAAAATATAAAAAAATTGTTAATAAGAATTAAATCAAGTAATATATTAACATTAATAATTAAATAAATTTTTTTAAAAAATAATAATATAGTTGATTTATAAAATAGCTTGAAAAATATATTAATATATTTTTGATATAAAAATAGTTTGAAAAATTTAATAAATAGTTATTTAAATATACTTTTAAAAACTATGTTTTATATCAACAATAT
>JAJMZS010003668.1:0-10337 GCA_023807205.1 Isotricha prostoma | reverse complement strand
TTTTATTTTTTATTTTTTATATTTTTTATTGAGTATTTTCATTCCATTTAAGTGCATTTCCTAATATTTTTAATCCTTTATTTTCTTTTTCATCATCTGGAAATACTAATTCATCTATTTCTTCTATTATACCTTCTTCATTTTTAATTGGTACTTTTTTAATTGTTGGTAACATCTTTTTAATTTTTTCTTTTTCAATTTCATCATTTTCACAATTAATCCAAAATTCAATTATTTCTTTTCTTTCTTTTTTATAATTTTCCTTTTTAAAATAATCAATAGCTCTTTTACATAAATTTCTCATTTTATCATATTGTTCCATTTCTATTTCATATTTAATATAACTTAACCAAACTTTAATATGTTTTGTTTTCTTAAGTAATCTTTCATATAAATTAATTACTTTATCATGTTTTTCATATTCAGAATTAATATAACTTTTCCAAACATCTTCAGGATAATCTAAATTAATAGTTAAAGCTGCTTCATAAATGCTTTCACATCTTTCATATTCTTCTAAATCTTTTTCAAATTGTGCATATTTAATCCACATTTTTGAATTTTCTGGTTTTTTTTCTAAATAAGATTGAAATATTATTCTTACTCTATCAATATTACCTAAATCTTCTTCTAAATTTATATATCTATTTACTACATTTTCTTTTGGACAAAGTGCTAAATTTAATCCAAATATTTTTCTTGCTTTATCTAAATTTTTATTTCTTATATAATATTCAGCATAAAGAATCCATATTTTTCCAAAAGTAAATATATTATGTGGTATTATTTTTAATAAATTTTGATATATTTCTCCAGTTCTATCAATATCTTTATTAATTAATTCTTCATAAAAAGCATAATTAATCCATAAATAAATATATCTTCTCCAATATTTTTTCTCATTTATTGGAGGAACATTACTTATTGCTTTTTCATATGAATCTCTAATTGATTCTTTATTTCCATATTCTTCTTCTAATTTCAAATAATCAAACCAAAAATCATAATTCATATTATTTTTTTCTAATTCACTTTCATAATATAATTTCCTTTTTTTAATAATCATATCTTCTAAAGTTTCTTTTGTCCCATGCATTTTTTCAAATTTCTCATAAAATTCACTTAATTTACTTTTATTATCATTTTTAATATTATCCAAACCATATTTAAACAACATTCTACATTTATCATAATTTTTAAATTTCATTTCAAATTTAATAAATTCCAAAAAATATTTCTCATTCAAAATATCACTTTTCAAATCTTGAATACCTTTCTCATAAATATTTCTAGCATTTTTAACATTATGATGTTTTTCTTCAAATTTAGCAACTTTAAGATAACTATCAACACTTTTTTTAACATTCATATATTGATATAAAACATTTCTACAATTATCAATTTGTCCCATTCTTTCTTCAAATTTAGAAAAAGAAATCCAAGCTTTATCATCAGGATCATAACTCATCCAAGCTTTAAATATTTCTCTACAACCAATATAATTTCCTAATTTTTCTTCCATTAAAGTCCAATTTAACCAAAATTTATCAACTTTAGGTAATAATTTACAAGCTCTTTCAAAAACATTTCTAGCATGATTAATAAATTTATGTTTCATTTCCATTTCTGCATATCTCATCCAAATACTTTCATTTTTATAATTAATTTCAATTGCTCTTTCATAAATTGATCTTGCTCTTATAAATTCTGTTTGATGTTGTTCCCAATCTGCATATTTTAACCAACAATTTATATTTTCTTTTTGACGACGAAGTTGATCTTCAAATTCTTTTCTTATTCTTAATTTTGATTCATTTAATTCATCCTCGTCATTTATTCTTTGAATTGGTATTGCTATTTCATCTGTTCTATGAGCTTGACTTTCTTTTATTATTTGCTCTGCTGTTATTTGAATGTTTGATGGTGCTTTATTTCTTGGTTGTTGAAGTTTCATTCCTACTTTTTCCTCATCTTGAAGAGTATTGTCCATTGATAAAGTGTTTAACATTTTTTTTTTTTTTCGAATAATTTGAAAATTTTTTTTATTTTTTTATTTTTTTTATTTTTTTTATAATTAAATATTAATTTTTTTTATATTTTAACACAGCATTTTGCATCTTTTTCTTCTTTAATTTGCGAATTTATTATAAAATTTTTCTTTTTTTTATCATCTCTACAAAAAATTATAAAAATAAATAAAAATTACTTTTTTAAAATTAATTTCTGAATAATAGTTTTAAAAGCATTTTCAACCCCATCCCCAGTTTTAGCAGAGACTTCCATAACTTTAATTCCAGTTTTTTTTTCAAAAGCCTTAATTTCTTCAATACTAATTTTTCTTTTATCATTTAAATCTGATTTATTTACAAGAACCATTTTATCAATATCATTTCCAGTATATTTTCCAACTTCTTCTAACCAATTATTAATATTAGCAAAACTATCATGATTAGTTAAATCACAACAAATAATAATAGCAGCAGCTCCTCTATAATAAGCAGTAGTAATTGATCTATATCTTTCTTGTCCTGCAGTGTCCCAAATTTGAATTTTTGTTATTTTATCATTTACATTTAATGTTTTAAATCTGAAATCTACTCCTATTGTTGTTACGTAATTTTCTGTAAATA
Source organism: Isotricha prostoma (assembly GCA_023807205.1). Taxonomy (NCBI): domain Eukaryota; phylum Ciliophora; class Litostomatea; order Vestibuliferida; family Isotrichidae; genus Isotricha; species Isotricha prostoma. The sequence continues at coordinate 7,707 of JAJMZS010003668.1, read as the reverse complement.
TATCATCACTAAAACGAACTAAGATACAACTTTTTCCTACACATGTATCTCCTACTAATACTATTTTAAATACGTAATCACTATATTAGATTTTTTTTTATATTTTTATTTTTACTAGTCTTTTCCCTTTTGAGATGACATTTTTTTTTTTTCTTTAGGTTTGGGTCTTTTTAATTTTTTATTTTTTATTTTTAAATTTTAAAAATAAATAATTATTATTTTGAATTAATTTCTCTATTTTAATTTATTGAATATTTGGAAAATGAATGAAGATATGAAAAAAGTAAAAAATTCATTAATTGATTTTTATTTAAAAATAAAAATACACAGTAAAAAAAGAGTAATATAATTAAATAAATAATTAGGAAAATGAAATAAAATTAAAAGATATAAAACAAGAAGAAATAAATAACTTACAAAAATTAAAGATATTAACTTTAATAGAATATATAAAATCATCATTCGATATAGCAGTTACAATGGAATCAGAAAAACAAATTGAAAATTTTAAGAAAACATTATATAATAAAACAAATAAATGTTCTATAAATGATTATGAAACATTATTAAGAAAGGAAGAAAGAAATATAAGAGAATTTATTAAAGAACAAAATGAATTGAAAATATATATTGATATTTTAATAGAAAAAAATAATGATTTAATTAATGAAAATATCATTTTAAAGAAAAAAATTGTATTTTATTTTATTTTATTTCTTTTAGGAAAATAATTTAAATAAATTCTCAAAATATGAATTAAAAATAGAACAATTAAATTCGAAGTTAAAAAATTTTGAAATATTAAATAATAAATTAAAAGAAAATGAAAATAATTTAAAAAATATAATTAATGAAAAAGAAAATGAAATAAAAAATTATCAATCTAATTTTTTTAGAAATCATAGTTTATCAAATTCAAATAGTAATATTGGATATAATTCTTTTTCCACTTCAAATGCTGGAATTAAATATGGAAATTCATATAATTCATCAATGTATATTTGTCCAGGTTTTTCAAAAGATAATAAAACTTTTTCAAAAATAAATTTAATAAAAAAAAAAATTGCAACTGAAGAAGAAACTGAGAAAATTAAAAGAAAAAATAATTTAAATGAATATAAAAAAATAATAAATAGGAAAATTACTAATATTACAAGAAATAAAAAAAATAATATATCATATAGAGAAAGTTTTAAATCTAAAGATTATTCCTTAGATAAAAATATAAAAAATAATCTTAGTTGTAATATAATTCATGGAAATTATGACATTAAAAGTGAATTTAAGGAAGAAAAAAAAGATAAAACTCATAAAAAAATTTTTACTAATAATAAAACACAAAATTTATGTGAATTTCTTCGAAAAGGGAAAAATAAATTTTTAGTTACAAAGATATTGAATAATGTAAATCAACTTAACTTTAAAAAATAGAATTCTATGAGAATTTATCGTAATTATAATTATTAAATATAGTAAAAATTTGTTTGTAATAATGTATTATATTAAATAATGTAAATGTTTAAAATTTAAAATAAATATTTTTTTAAACTAATAAAATGTTTACTGAAACACAAACAGAAGTAATTGGTTCAATAAATAAATTAACAAAAAAAATAATTGAAAATTCAGAATCATTTCATAGTTATTATATAGATCAAAAAATAAATTATTATGAAGATACATTACCATTAGTATTATATGAAAAAAAATTAAAAAATTCTTTTAATAAATCAGAAAAAAGATTAATTAATTTAAATAAAAAATATCCATTATCATTAAAGTCAATAAGACATGTAAATATTAGATCAAAAAAAATTTCAGATTTATGTCCAATATTTAATAATAAAGGTGAATTATTACCTTCAGTTGTTAGTAATTCAAAAATATATAAATGTAATTATAGTTATGAAAAAAATAAACCAAAAATAAATCTTGGAATTTATCCTATGAAAAGGAGAAATTTAAATTCTTTTCAAATTAATAATATTTCTTCATCATTTAGTAATTTTAAAAAAGATTTTTTTTCTGATGAATATTTAAAATTACATTATAATGAAGAAGTTATTTTTAATCAACATGAAAAATATAACAATATTATTAAAGAAAAAATTGAATATTTTAAAACAAATAAAAATAAAAATAATACAACTTTTCTTGAAAAAAAATATAATTTTGGACAAAAAAATAAAGCAATGCGTTTATCATTAAAATCAATGAAAATTAATTTTGAAACTCCAAATGAAGAAATAGAACTTTATAATAATGTGAATATTAATAAAAATTTACAAATTGAATTTCCTTTTTCTTTATTACCTTTATTTTATTATAAAGGAATTGAAAGTTTTAAAAAAATATTATGTTCTATAATACAATTTTCTAATAATTATGAAAAAGTTTCAATAAACGAAGATTCAATTTATAATACATTAAATAATTTAAAAGATTTTAGAACAGATGATTCAGAATTAAGAAAAGGAAGTAATATATCAAAAAACAAATCATCAATAAATATAAATCCAATTAAGAATTCTCCAAAAAAAAAGATATCTTTTCAAAATACAGATAATGATAATTCAAATGATGAATATGAAAATTTAAGAGGAGAATTTACAAAATATCAAAATAGTGTTCCAAATTTAAGAGAAAAATTAAAATTTGAAATATTTCATACTGAAAATAAAAATAATGATAATAATTATTCAAAATATAATATATATAGTTTTTTATGGACTACAAATTCAAAAACATTTAATGTTACAATTACATTACCTTTAATTACTTTTACAGTTCCTATAAATTCAATTAAAGTTCAACAATTTTTAGATTATGAATTATTATTTTATATTTATAATTTAAATTTTATTTGTTGGGATTATTATGTTATGAAATATCTTTCAAGATTTAAACAATTTAGATTTTTATTAGAAAAATTAGTTTCACATTCTCCAATTTACAATTTAAATATTTTTTTAATCCAACCTAAAATTCATAAATATTCTTTTAATGAAAAACAATATAAATTTATTCATACTAATGAAAATAATATAAATCAATTAATTACATTAAAATCTTTTTATCTCATCATAACTATTATTGACAATGAAAATATAACAGAAAATGAGTATAATATTTTCTTTAATTTTAAACATTTAATTAAAATAATTGAAATTGGAAAATTTACAAGTAAAATATTATTTCTAATAAGATTTATGGATTTTAATAATGATAATAAATTAACATTTAATTTTAAAACTTTAGATAATTTTGATGCATTAACTTGGATAAATAATATTCAAAAATATAATGATAATTATTTTTCAAATAGACTTCATGAGAGAATTGAAAAATTAATAAGAGAATTTGAATCATCTTTTCAAAAAAAAGTAAGAATTGAATTTAAAAAACCTCTTTTAAAAATAGCTCAATTTGAAAATTGTTTTTTAAAAGAAAATCAATATATTTTATTAGATGAAATTATAAATGAATTAGTAAATAAATTAAATTTTTTTGATTGGTCAATATTAATTAAAAATTCTTTGAATAAATTCAATGAAAATAATTGTATTAATATAAGATCTAATAAATCTTCTACATCAATTGTACCAAAAAAAAGATTATCAAAAAAAAAAAATGAAGAACAAGAAGATAAAAATTCAATTTCAAGTTTTAGTAAAAAATTAAAAGAAAAAAAAATTTATATTTTTAAAGCTTTTAAATTAAATAAATTTTTTGAATTTAAAGAAGAAAATAAAAATGAATATAAAATAAGAATTAAAAAAAAAGAAAAAATAGAAAAATCAAATAATAATAATATATTTGATATTTTCAAAGATAAAAAAGTAAAAGAAATAGAAAAAATTGACATACCTTTCCCAATATTAAATAAAATAAAAATAATAATTCAAGATAATTAACCTTTTAAAAATAATAAATAAATAAATAAAATAAAATAAATTATTAAAATTCAAGTATTTAAACAAAAAAAATAAAATTACATAAACTCTTATTTCCTCCTTCTTAAATCAGTTCTAAAACTTTTTTTCGAAATTTTTTTTTCATTATTATTTCCTTGATTATTATTATTAATATCATTATTATCATCTTTACTTACAATTTTTTTATATTTCAAATTTTCATCATTATTTTTAAATTCTTTATTCAAAGTAGCTAAATTATTTTTAATAGGAAGATTAGTAGAAGAATTATAATATTGATGTGTTTGTGCAACATTTCCAAATTTTGGTTCTTCTTCTTTAACATCTTCAATAACAAAATTATTCATAGCAGAACTATTATGTTTCTCATTTTTATTTTGACTTATTCTAAGATATAAATCTTTAACAATACTTGGTTCTAACCATTCAAAATTATCATCTTGATAACCATATTTACTTTGTAAACTTTTAATTAATCCATTTAAATAATCATAATTTGGTGTTTGTTCAAATTCTAATTCAAGAATATGAGTTAAAAAACTTTTCATTTCTTCAGGTAAAATTTTAGTAAGTTCATCAGGAACAGTTTCTTGTTTTTTTTCATATACTCTTTTATATTTTTCATCAAGTGATTTTGCCTTAATTCCCATCCAAGGTAATTCACCAATTACAAAATGAATCATCATATAAGCTAAACTTTCTAAATCATCTCTTCTACTTACTTCTAATCCTTCATGACAATTCATTGAAATATATCTTAATGTTCCTACAATTGCACGATCACTTTTCATTGGTATATGTTGTTGTGTTTTTTCTATTAAATAATGATGAGATAATCCAAAATCAATCATATGAACAATTTTCTCTTTTTTACCTTTTCCAATACAAAAATTTTCTGGTTTAATATCACGATGAATTATTCCTTTTCCATGTAAATCTTTTAATCTTTGTAACATTTGTTCTACTAATATTAATGTACTTTTCATTGTAAATTTCTTCCCTTCTATATTATCCATTATATCTTGAATGTTTGGTCCAAGTAAATCTGTTATCATAACTAATTCTTGTTTATTATATATTACTTGGTAACAATTTGGAAAACCAACTTTACCTTTCATTTCTTGTATTATTTTACTTTCTTTATATAATTGAGGATTTGGTGCTGAATGCAATTCTATTTTTGCTGCATACATTTGTTTATTTTTTATGTTTTGACATTCATATATTTGACCAAATGCTCCTGCTCCTAATTTTTTTGATAATAATATTGTGTATGTGTCATTTAATTTTTTAGTATCAGAATTTTTATTTTTTGCAGGCCTCATTTTTTTTTTATTATTTCAGTTTTTAAACAAATAAAAAAATTTTTATTTTTTGTTAAAAAAAATATATTTTTTCAAATTTGAAAAAAATAAAAATAATAAATTCAGCTTTTTATAAAAATGGGAAATGAATGTAGTTGTAATAAAAACCCAGAAGAAAATGAGCAAACATTAATAATTCAAAAAGGATATCCAAAAAATAATTTATCACGTCAAGAAAACTTAAACAAAACACGTAGTGAATCAAAGCTTCCAACATACAAAGAATTAATAAACCAAAATCCAGAATTATTTCAAAAATACAATCTTTTAAAATCTCATTTCTTATCATATAAATATCGTCAAGAGATGAAAAAAATATTAGAACTAAAGCACAATTCAGATCAGCAATATTTTAAATATTCAGAATTAATAGAAACATTATCAAAAACTCCAATATCAGAATGTAAACATCGTAAAGGAACATATAAATATAAATCACATGCATTATATTCAGGTGAATGGTTAGGAGGATTTCGTCATGGTAAAGGTACAATGACATGGGAAGACGGAGTAACATATGATGGTGAATGGTCTTTTGGTTTTGCTGAAGGTGAAGGTTTATTAACTTATCCAAATGGTGATTATATGAAAGGTAAATTTATGTATAATAAATTAAATGGTTATGGTGAATTACATTATATTGATACTGGATATGATTATTATGGTAATTTTCTTGAAGATTGTCAAAGTGGTGAAGGAAAAGAAACTTGGGGTGATGGTTCTTATTATGAAGGTTTTTATGAAATGGGAAAAAAAGATGGTATTGGTAAATATAAATGGAAAGATGGGAGTTTTTATCATGGAGAATGGAAAGATAATAAAATTCATGGTTTAGGAATTTATGATTGGGGTGATGGGAGAATTTATATTGGTGGATGGAGAAATTCTAAATTAAGTGGTTTTGGTTTATTTATTTGGAAAGATGGGAAAGAATATAGAGGAGAATATAAAGAAGATAAAAAATGGAATTTTGGTATTTATAAAGAATTAAATGGAAGAAGATATGAAGGTTTTTTTGAAAATGGTGTTAAATCAAAGTTAGGGAAATATATTAAGAAAGATGGTTCTTTTAAAATTGGTTATAGTAAAGATAATCAGTTGCAAGAAATTATTACTGATGATAATGAAATTGGACTCAAGTTAACTGAAATTGATTCTCTTGTTGAGGAAACACAAAAAAAAGTTTCTGGTGTTATTGAGGATGTTAAAAAACTTATTCCAGATTTTCAATGGGAAACTATTAATTTATTTTAGTTTTTTTTATTTTTTATTTTTTATATGTTATTTTATCTATTTATTAATGATAATTTTAGAAATATTTTTTTTAAAAATATTGTTATTTTTGGTATATGTTTTTAAATATGAGAATAAAATTTTTTATTTAAAATTATATAAAATGTTAGTTTATTATCTTTATTAATTAAATAATGTTTTTTATAATATAATGAATAATATAATAATATATAAATTGTTGATATAAAAAATTTATTAATCATATTTTAATAAATCATAAGGAAAGAAAACTATAAAATTAAAATAAATTAATTAATTAAAATAATATTTTAATGTAATAATTTATTGAGAGGATATATAAATTAATCAAATAAGGAATAAAATGCTTTTTCATAATCAAAATTACTTTTTTTCAAAGCCTCATATAATTGTTCATCTGGATAATCATTTTCATCTAATTCAAAATTAATTCTAAAAAGTTTAATGTGTTCTAGATCTTTATTTGCTTCACATTCCAATATTATAGTAATTGGTTCATCAAATTTTTTTTTATTTACTACAAATTCTAAAATTATTTTATATTCACCTTCACTTAGTTCATCCAAATGATCCACTAATATAGCAATATCCTGAGATTGATTGGTTTTTAAAGGTTTTAATTTTATGTCAGTAATTTTTAAATTAGAATCTTGACTACATATTAATTGAGTTTTATTTTCTATCCATTGATTTTCACCATTATTTGTTACTTTAATTTTAATTTGCATATATGTTTGTTTGAATTGCTTAAAAGGAAAATGTAATTGTCTGTTTTCAATAGAATATGAATATGAATTATTATCAATAAAAGAATCTTCTTCTTCAATTATTTTTTTACCATCAAGTAAACTAGGATTTTTTGGTATCTCAAAATCTTTTGCAAAATCTTGAAAAAATTTCATATCTTTTGTTTTGCCTAATAAATCATTTTTTGAAGTAGATATAAGAACAGAATCAAAAATATCATAATCTATATTATTATTTTTTTTATTTTTTTTATTATTATTATTATTATTATTATTATTATTATTATTATTATTATTATTATTATTATTATTATTATTATTATTATTATTATTATTATTATTATTATTATTATTATTATTATTATTATTATTATTATTATTATTATTATT
>JAJMZS010003667.1:0-10370 GCA_023807205.1 Isotricha prostoma | reverse complement strand
ATTTAATAATAATTTTTTTATTTCAGTTAAATAGCAATTAAAAAATTAATAAAATAAATTATAATTATACAATGGATGCTCTATATTGATGTAAATTCAATATAATTTTATATTTTTTTTATATAATGAATTTTTTTAATTATAAATGAATAGTATTTTAAAAAATTAAATATATTAATTATTATCTTTTATATTAATAATAATTAATATAATAATTATAAAATGAAAATTCATTTATAGAAAAAAATTATAATATGAAAAAATAAAAAAAGTAAAAAATATAAATCATTTAATATTTAATAGTAGAAATAAAATATATTTATTTTATTAAAAAACAGACATATGATTAAACAACAATCCCAAAAAAAATTAATCTATCTCTTTTCAATAATGAATATGATTTCATCAACAGTAATATTAAATTTCAAAACATTAAAACCAGTCAACTTAACCCAGGAAAATTTAATGCAAAATCTATATGAAAATAGAATATATATAGAAATAAAAGTAGGCACTCCAGAGCAAAAAATTCCTCTTTTTTTAAAAATGAGAGAATATTCTTCATTTATTACAAGCTATAAATTCAATAATTCATTAATACCAAAATTCAATTATTTAAATTCAAAAACATTTAATTATTTAGAAGATATAAAAATCAAATATTATAAATATGATTTTACAGAAGCATTTTTAGGTTCAGATAATTTTGATTTTGGAAATGAAAATAAATGTGAAAATTTAACTATTATAATTGCAAATGATTTAAGAAAAAGTTCAAATTACTTAAGTGGAATAATTGGATTAAAATTAACACCAAATGAAAATTATCTTACTGAAAAATATAATATGATATCATTATTAAAGGAAAAAAAATTAATTAATGATTATTCATTTTCTCTAAAATATAAAAATGAAAATGAAGGTGAATTTATAATTGGTAATTATTTATATAATAAAAATATTAAAAATGATAAAATTGATGATTTTATTAAAACTTCTAATATTGGCTATCAAGATTCTTCTTTACAATGGATTATTGGGTTAGATATTTATTCAAATAGAAATTTAACTGATAAAAATATTATAACTTCTTTATCATATGAATCTGGTTTTTTTGAAGGAAGTGGAAATTATAAAAATAATATTATCAATAATTTTTTTGGGATTTATTTTAATAATGGAAAATGTAAACAAGTTACTTTTAAATTATATTTAATTTATTTTGTTTGTGATGATGATATTAATATTGAAAATTTTCCTATTTTAGATTTTTATCATAATAAATTAAATTATACTTTTACTTTTGATTATAAAGACTTATTTTATCATTTTGAAAATAAATTATATTTCATGGTTATTTTTCAAGATTATCATTCTTCAACTTGGAATTTAGGAAAAATATTTTTTAAAAAATATCATTTGTTTTTTGATAGAGAAAAAAAAATTTTTGGTGTATATATAAAAGAAAATCAATTTTATTTTCCTATTTCTTTGATTTTTATTATAATTTTGTCATTAGCTCTCGTAAGTTTAATTGTCTATATTAAATTTTTTATTACTATTCAAAAAAGGAAAATTCGAGCTAATGAATTACAAGATGATTATGATTATGTTCCACAAGACAATTATAAAAATAAATTATTTGTTTCACGAAATAAAAATGTAAATCTAATTGAAACATTTTTAATATAATATTTATTTTATAAAATTAGTAAAAATATATAGTATAAATTTAAATTAATTTATATAAATTTAAATAGAATAAGATATAAACTTTTATATTTAAAAATAAATTTATTAAATCTTTCTTATGGTTTTTTTTACTTTTAAATATTAATAAATAAAAATAAAATTAAAATGTCTTAAATAAAATGATTAATCTTATTTTTTATTAATTAATTCTTCTATTTCTTCATAAAAGAAATCCCAAACAATTTGATATAATTCATCATTTTGAATACTAATAAATCCATGATTAAAACCAGAAAGTTCATATCCTTTAATATCACAATTATCCCATTTCCCAATATTATAAATTAATCTAACAGAATCATCTTTACTAGGATCCTTTGAACCAAATATTATTCTAATTTTATTTAATTTTTCAGTAATATTTTTAGAAACAAAAATAGGATAAACAAACATATTATTTTTCATATTATCATCTTTTAAATAATATTTCCTTATAAAATCAAATAATTCTAAATTAAAATTATCTTTATTTACACCTAATAAAAGAGAAATTCCAATATTATCTTTTTCAAAATAAGAATAAGGATAAAATGAATAAATTAAATCTGGAATTTTAATATTTTTATTTTCAAATAAATTAATAGCAATAATCAAATATGATAAAGAAAATGATAATAAACCACCTGATTCATCCCCACATAAAATAATATTTTGAATATCCATTTTTAATTCATCTTTTGCATGATTAATAATCCATAAATAACATTGAAATAATTCATTTAAAGCTTTAGGAAAAGAATTTTCTGGAATTAAAGGATATTTAATTAATAAAATTGGAATATTTAAATTATTACTCCATTTTCTTAAATATCTTTCATATAATATAATTCTTTCTTGATAGAAATCACCTCCATGAATATAAATTATTAAACTATTATTTATATTATTTTCTTTTGGTTCATTTGATGAAGAAAATACTCTAAAATAGCCAGATTCTACTTTATCATTGTTGAAATATATTTTTGAACTATGTAATAATCTTGTTTTAATATAATATTGTTTTTCATTTTTATCACATTTGTCACTTATAAATAAAGGTTTATTCCTTATTTCTTCATTTAATTTAATTTCATCTTTATCATTATTTTTTTCATTATTTAAAAAGTTATTTAATTTGTTAATATAATCTATTGTAATTTCATTATATTCTTTTTTTAAGTACAATTTTCTTCTACATTCAATACTAGGTAATAATTTTTTTATCATTGCTTTCATTATTGAATTTTGACTAGAATTTCTCATTTTTAATAAATCTTTTTCATTAAAAATAATACTGCTTTTAAATTTTTTAATATCATAATTACTTTGATTTGAATTAAACATACTTTTAAAAGAACTACTTAAAGTTGATGATATTCCTTCATCTTGCATTCTTCTCATTTTAATCATTTTTGATTCAAAGTTTTTATCAACTTCAATTATTAATTTTTCTAAATCTATGTTTTTTTTAGGAGTAATTGAACTTATTTTATTGTTTATTTTTTTCCATTCTTCACTTTCTTCATTTAAATTTGCAATATCATTTTCATTTAAAATAAATGATTTGTATAATAAAGAATTTATTTTTGGTAATTGATTTAAATAAATTATTAAATCAAAGAATATTATTTCATTATCTTGAGTTTTGCTATAAAATATTTTTGAATCTATAAATTTGTTTATTGAATTAAATTTTTTAATTTGTTCCTCAATTTGATTTAAAAAATTTTTTAATATAATATTTCCAGAATGAGTTAAAATTAATCCAGGTTTATTATTTGAATTTTTAATTTCTTCAAATTGTTCAATTAAATAGGATATAGTTTCTTTTATTTGTTTTAAGGAATCTTCATTAGGATATTGTATATTATAATATTTTGAATAGTTTTTCTTTAATTCATCAATTAATGCATTTAAAGATATTTGTTCTATATAATTATTGGATTTAGAATCTATTTTATTTAATATCAGATTAATTTCATTTAATGAAATTTTTAAATATAAAATATAATCTAAAGATTTTCTTTTTATATTTAAACATAAATTTGAAAAATCATGTTTATCAGTTATAATTATATTCATCATTTCATCATAAATTTTCATAAATGAATTTTTAAGAGCATTCATAATACTAATCATTGATTCTGGATTTGAGATTGTCTTTTCATAATTTGGAATATTATATGAAGAATATTTTATATTAACATTATTTAAATTATAATTCTTGATTAATTTTATTGACATTTTTTTTTTAAATAAATGATACGATTGTAAAATGATAATTAATTAATTTCATTCATTTCTATTCAATTTCTTAAAAAAAAATTAATTTTATTTATAACTAATATAATATTGTTTTTATTTATTTAATGTTAAAGGAATTGGTGATATAGTATTTGTAGTATTATTATAAAGATTATTATCTTCCAAATTATTTATTTCAAATCTTTCAATATCATCTTTTTTTGATTCATTATTTTTTTCATGAAAAAGTGTAATTTCTAATAATTTTTCTTCACTAATATAATCTTCTCTTTTATTTCTTAAAAACTCCAAAAATTTATTTTTTTTAAATTTAAAAGTAAACAAAATATAATTACTCCAAGACAAATTTATATTTTTTTTCTGTGATTTAAAATTATTAGAAACATCAACAGAAGAATTATTAATAGAAGAATTAGTAACAAATCCATTTCTTTTAGTTAAATTTTTTTTAGGATTAATATCATTAATAATAGAGACAGCTTGATCAGAAATAATTTTTTTATATTTTTTTTTTCTAGGACTCATAATAAAAGATTTATTTTTATTATTATTATTTTTATTAAATTCATAATTAAAATCATTTAAACAGATAAAATTATGAATAAAAATTTGATTTATAATTCTTGCAATCATCATAACAATTTCAATAATACCATCAACTCCTCCTGCAATATCTTGTATTTTTTTATAAGTTCTATCATAAGTATCAATTGTATTCTGCATCCAAAAATTAAAAGTTCCTAAAATTCCCTTATTTGAATTTATATGAGTTATTTTTTCATTTACATCAAAATTAAATGATGTATCTTCTTTATTATTATCTAAAATTAAACCATCATTTGTTCTTATTGAAACAGGATGAAAATTTAAATGATTTAATACATATGAATTACTATTTATTTCACTTGTTATTCTATGAATTGATGTTATTACTGGATTTTTGTAATTTTCTACATTTACACTATGATCAATAAAATATATTTCATATCCAATTACATTTTGTAAAAAATTATCTATTTCTGTTGATGAGTAACAATTATTATTATTTATATTTGTATTATTTTGACATTTTTGAATATAAACACCATATTCAAAGTTATTACTTTGAGAAGCTCCATGTATTAAAGTAGGATAAATGAAGTTATCATCATTTTTATCAATCATTCTATTATTTGTTAAATCATAATATTTTGATATACATAAAGAATTATAAAAATTTTGTAAATTTTTTTCAGTATAAATTTCCTTTAAATTCCCTAAATCTTTTTCTTCACATGTTTCATAAATCCAAATTGAATATTTTGATATATCATTATCATCAGTAAAAATTCCATCATTAATATTAACACCAATAACATTAATTGCTTTTTTATCAATGATAATTTGATTTCCATCTACATCATATAAACCAAAATAATGTAAAAGTGAAGAAGAATTTAAAGGATATGATGATACATCATCAATATATTTTGTAAAGTAAAATGATGTTGGATTTAATTTTCCTATACAATCTATTGATAAATAAATTATTAGGAATATTATAAAAAAAAATAAAAGTATTGATAATATTCCTGATGCTATTGATGAATGTCTTTCTTTTCCTTTGTAAAATAAATTTATCTCTGGAGAAATGAAATCAAATTTTGATAGAAACATTTATATTATATTTATTTTTTAATGGTAATTTTATTAAAATTTTAATGAATACTTATTTAATAAAAAATTTCTTATTTATTAAATGAAGTTTTTAAATATATATTAAAATTGAAATTAAAAATATGAATCATATATTTATTTTTAGATTCTTTATATAAAAAAAAATAATGAAATTTTTTCAATTTTTTTTTAATATAAAAATGGATTATCAAAATCATTATAAATATTATATTGACTATAATTTTTATTTAATTAAATCTCAAAAAATTCATGCATTTTTTTTTCTAATAGATTATATGATGATTTATTTATCAATCACAGATTCAATAAATGGAAAATTTAATCATGGAACTAAAAATTCGTTATATTCTCCTCCAAATATTTTTTCTGATTATTTATCTAAAAATTTTAATGAAAAAGTTTTATTTATAATTTTAACATGTTTTGTAGTGATTAATTCAATACTTTATTTTTTTTATCCTTATATTTTTAAAAATAAAAAAATAATCAATGTTTATATTAATTACAATGAGATTTTTTATATGAGATTTTTATCAATTTTTATCTTTTCAATTTATTTTAAATTTTTGGAAACATATCTTTTATTTGGAATAATTATTGCAATGATATTTATTGTTAGATTAGAAATGCATTTTAATTTTTATCATTGTGATTTTTTTGCTCCTAAATTTATTCAAAGCCCATATGATTATTATTCTAAAATTTATGATCAAGTCTTAGTAATTTCTAAATTTTTAATTTCATTTCCTATAAATAATCAAAAAATAAAAAATTTATCACTAACTCTTTTAGTTGTGATATTAAGTTTTTTAACATTTTATGTATTATATGTAAGATTTTCTTCACCAATGTACACAATATTAAATTATAAATTGAATTCATTTCGTTTTTCATTTCATGTATCAGTATATTTTCTATTTATGTGTATGGTTTTTCATCAAGAAATAGATTTTTTTTCATTCCAATTTGTTGTTTTTGAAATAAGTGTTTTTATATGTTTTATTCTATTAATATATCTTGTTATTACATATCCTGTTAAACCAAAATTAAAAATTAATTCTGATTTAAATATTTATTATTATTTTCTTTATTATTTTAATAAAAATAGTAAAAAACAATTAGATTTTTTAAATAGTTTTCAAATTCATTATGAAATTTGTAAAAAATGTTTATTATGTAAAAATTATAAAGTAAAAAGTGATACTTCAAATTTTGTAAACAGAAACTGTTATTTTTCTTTAATGAAATTAATAATGAAAGAATACTTTTCATCAGGACTTAATGGATTAAAAGATAAAAAACAAGTTTTAATATATATTTTAATAGTATTAAGTTTTCCAACTTTAGAAAAGAAAAATATATATCAATATTTAACTTTGTTTTCAATATATAAACTTTTAATTAATTTAAATAATGAAAGTGTGAATAATGCAAAATTGTTAGTTAGTGAATTATATTGTGTTAATAAATTTATGACAACTGTATCTAATTTAATTTTAAAATTAACAGAATTATTTACTATTCAAAAAAAAAAAATAAAAGTTTTATCAATTTTGGAAATTAATGATTTATCATATGATTTAAAAAACATTAATTTCAAAAAATATTATTCATCAAATTCAAAAATGAAAGATATACTTTATCAATTAACTATATGTACAATAATATATGAAGAAATATTTAATGTACCTTTAAATAGAAATGATCTTATTCAAATAAGAGAACATTATCAAGATTTAGAAGATACATTAAATTTATTTGAATTAAATAAACAATTTACTTTTGAATTTAATATTTTTACAAGAGAAATTATTATTATTAGAAGTGGGAAAGAATTTTATAAATATTTATATCATCATTTTTGTGAATTATTTCCAAAAGATTTATTTAATTATCAAAAAAATATTATTAAAAATAAATTATTTTCAATAGAAGAAACAAAAGATCAATCTTATTTAAAATCAACACAATTATTAATTAGAAATCCCTTTGATAAAAAATTAATTAATTTAATAAGATTAAAATTCAATATTTTAGTTCAAAAAACTAATTTTAATATAATAATAATGGATGGTATTTATAAATTATATTCAAATATTATAATAACATATATGAATGAAGAAAAAGAAATATTTTATGGATGTGGATTTGATATACCAAAATCATCTAGGAGAAATGTTTTAACATATGAAGATTTTATAAGATTAAATAAAATAAAAACTAAAGAAATAAAATTTGAATCATCATTTACAAATGAGAATATTACTTATAAAATATATAAATATGGAGCAGATAATTTAAAAGATGATGATAATAATTTAATTGAAACTGAATTTAATAATGAAAGTAATCATTCATTATATGTTGATATGAAAACAGTTGGTGAATCATCTATGAAATCTTCTCAAAGTGGTAATAGTTTAAAAGATATAAATGCTAAATTTAATTTTAGAGGAAAAAATTTTCTTCAATCAACAAAAAGTGTTAATATTAAATTTTATTTATATCAAAGAATTATTATTATTTTTATTTTTGTTCTTTTTTTTCTTACTATAATACAATTGATTATTAAAAAAGAATATAAAAATAATTTAATGTTTAATTATGATATTTTATCTATTTTTAGAAAAGTTAGTAAAACTTATTTTTATTTAATTTCTTCATTTCGAGGATCAACTTGTTTAATTCTTTTAAATCATACTGAATGTATAAATTATTTAAATCAATATAATGAGAAATTTAATATACTTCATAAAAATGTTAGATGGGATATAATAAAATATTTTAATATATCAAATAAATATAATGTTGATTTTGAAATTGAACAAACTAATTTATTATTTAAAAATTTATATAAATCAAATGATAATAAAATTCATGGATTTTTTATTGATGAATTTTATCTTTATGATATAACAAATATTAGTGAAACTGGTTTAATTTCAACTGCAAAAACCAAATCAGATTTTCAAAATGTATTTAAAACTACTATTAATTCATTTACTATTTTAGCATATGATGATAGGTATATTATGGAACCTTTTTTTGTTTTAGATTTTCCAAATAATAGATTATTAAATTATATCAGTGTTGAAAGAAAAGAATGGAGAATTGAACTTTATAATATAATGTATAATTATGAAAATGTTTGTGAAAATTTAGAAAGTATAACAAGCAAATTTAGCCTTAAATTAGAAGAACAATTAAATCAATATATTGAAATAACTCTTATTTTTCTAGTAGTAAATTTTTTTATAGAATTGATTGAAGTTTTTTTAATTATTGTATATTTATATACTTTTGAAAATGTTTTATTTGATATCTATGAATTTATAAGAAAAAAAGTACAAAATCAAGATTTTAATGATGCTTATATGAATAAAATAAATGATTTAAAAGTATTAACTTATGTTTATTCATCTCATCCAAGAAAAGTATTAGACCATTTAAATGAAGTATATTCAAATTATGAAAAATCAAAAAATAAAAATGATGAAGAATACATATCAAAAAAAAATTATCAAATATTTAAAAAATCAATTCTAGAAGAAATAGGTGAAACTCCAATATCAACTTTTTCAAGATATGTATATCAATTTACATTTATATTTTCTTTATTAATTTTTATAGTTTTTTTATTGAAATGGTTAAGTCAATTAAAAGATACGTTAGTATTATTTCAAACATTAACTGATAGTGCATTATTTGAATTAAATGCATATCAATATTATTCATTATATCAAAGAAGTTTATATACAACAACAAATATAAATTCAATGACTAATTATAAAAATTTATTATATACAGTACAAGCATTATTACAAGGTCAAAATTTTTATAGAATAATTGCAAATGAAAGTAGAATTTCTTCAATATTTATGAAATATAAAAAAACTGCAAGTAATTGTGAAGAATTTTATAATGATATAAGAGATGAGAATTTTCTTAAAGTTATATATAATTATCCAAATGATAATTTTACAGAGAAAATAATTCAATTGTGTAAAGCTTGTAATTTTTTAGATTATGCTGATTATAATTTTCAAAATCAAAGAACTTTTGGTTTAATTTATAGAGGAATGATGTCTGTTTCTCAATTAAATAATGAAAATAGAGAAAGTTTTTTTTTAAATGATGGTTTTTATGAAAGTACATATTTTAATTATTTATTTTTTAAACCTATGAGAAGTCAAATTGATGAAGTAATGTTTAATCCTTCAATTACATATTTTATGAATCAAATCACTATTCTTTTCGTTGTGAATTCTGCTGTTGAATTTATTTATGAATTTTTATTTTTAATTATTGTTGTTTTCATGCTTGTTATTAGGTTAAATAAACTTTATAAAAAAATTCTTGGTATAACAAAAATTATAAAAATTAATCCTGACGATAATACTTTTTAATTAATTAATGAATATATATAATTTTTTATAATATTTTTAGGTGAAATGTGAAATTTAGATTAAATTTTTTTTAATAATATTTTAATACATTTAACAGATTAATTAAAATTAAAGGTTGTTTTTTTTAATATACTTTTTATTTTAATTATCTTTTAAAAAAAATACATATAAAATATTAGATATATTAGTGTAGAATAATATTATAAATTTATTTAAATATTTTTCATAAATATAAACATTTAAAAATAATTGTATTTATTAATTTATAAGTATTATCGTCAGGATTAATTT
>JAJMZS010003666.1:0-10377 GCA_023807205.1 Isotricha prostoma | reverse complement strand
CATAAATAATAAAATTTAATTATTATACAAAATAAAAAAAATAAAATAAAATAATAATATCTTATTAAAAAAAATGCCTGTTGTAAAAAACAAAAAAAATTATCTGAATAAAAAAATCTTTTTTTTTAATAATAATCATAAGAATCTAAATTATTTTCATTACTATTATACCTATTATTACTTTTATTAGTGTTTTCAAATTGCTTTTGATACTCTTGATACTTAGGATTATTAGGATTGTACATTTCATCTAATTTATCTAATCTCTTTTTAGTAATTTCTGCTAATTCAGAATCAAACATTTCATTATTATCATTATTTTCATTATTAAAATTATATAAATTTGGATTTGTATAATTATTATTACTCGATGTATTAATATATGAAAAATAATTATTTTGTTTTTTTACTGAATTTGGTCTTTGATTTTTATTTTTAATAAAACTTCTATTTTTATTATAAACTACACTTCTTCCACTTCTTGAAAGTAAACTTCCTTCATAACTATCTAATTTTTTATTTTTATTATATTTTAAATGTTTAGGAATTGAAAATTCATTATAATTATTAATAACAATATTATTATCTGTATAAAGAGGATAAACTTTAGTATTTTTTTTATTTTCTTCTAATTCTTTACTATTTTTTAATTGTTTAATTTCTTTTTTTAATTGTTGATTTTCAAGAATAATTTTAGAAATATTATTATCATTAATATTATTAACATAATTTCTTAATTCAAGATTTTCTTCTTTTAATTTTAAATATTCTTCTTGAATTGGTTTTAAAGTTCCTCTTTTAGTTCTAATTTCTAATAAATTTCTTAATTCTTTAACTTCATTATTTAATTTATTCATTTTTACATTATCTACATTTTCAATTAATAAAGTATCATCAATTAATTTATTAGAAATAATTTTTGATTCAATTTTATTTGCACGTAAAGCAAATAAAATTGTATTATAAGTTTCATCAAAATTTTCTAAATTTGGAGAAATATTTGCAATTAAAATTGTTTTTGAATTTCCACCAATTGAATCTTTTAATAAATATGTTAATTGAGAATCTTTATATGGAATATGTATTTTAAAGAATTTTATTTCTTGAGTTGTTGAATTTTTATCTTTTGATTTTTCTTTAGATTTTTGAGATTTTGATCTTGAAATAAAAGGTTTTCTATTATTATTTACTTTATTTTTTTTTGCTGATTGTGCTCTAAATTTATTTGTTTGAGTTTTTAATTTTATTTCTGGAATATTTTTATTTGATGTTTGATTTTTTAATGTTGATTTTTTTGAGAATAATTTATTATTATTTGAAGAACTTTGATTTAAATTTGTATTTTTTGTTTGTTTTAAATCTTTATTATTATTATTACTTTTATTCTTTAAATTATTATTATTTTTATTGTTTAAAAATGATTTTTCACTTTTATTATTTTTTAAACTTTTATTTGATTTATTTTTTAATAAATTAATATTATTTTTATTATTGTCTTTTTTATTTCCATTAATAGTATTAAAATTCTTTTTTTTACTTTCATTATTTTTTCTTGCTAAAGCATGAATAACATTACCTAAAACACTTAAACTTTTATTAATAGATTTCATTTCATTTAAATGTTCATCTTCATATTTTTCTTTAATATCATATTTTTCACTTCCAGCTAAATCACAAAAAGAAACTTTAGAAGTTAATTTTTTAGTAATATTATTATAATAAATAATAAAAATTGTATGTGATCTACTACTCATATCATTTTTATTAGTTTCTCTTTTTTTTCTATTTAATTCTCCTTTTTTTAAAATTTGAAATACATCATAAAAAGTATTAACATTAATTTCTCTTGCTCCTTGTATAATTACACCTTTTCTTTTATCATCTCTTAATTTTAAAGGTGCTTGTTCAAAAATTTTATCTTTTTTTTCATTTTTCGAAGTTGAAATAATAAAATCTTTTTTTTCTTTTATATTATTTAATCCATAATTATCAATTAATAAATCATATATTCTTTCATTATAAACTTGAATATAAGAAACATTAATTTTAATTTCATCATTTGAAACTTCTAAATTTTTAAATAATTCAATAATAATTCTTGGAATAATTCCATTTAATTCTGAAAAAGGATTTACAATAAAATCAGGTTCGACTAAAAAATTAAATTTATCAGTCAAAATATTTCTATAATTTTCATTATTAATATTTTCATTATTTAAATTATTAAAAGTCCAATCTCCTCCAAACATTGTATAAGTTTTTCCACTTCCAGTTTGCCCATAAGCTAAAATTGTACAATTTATTCCTTCAAATATTGAATTTATTATTGGTTTTATAAATTCAAAAATTTCTTCTTGTTTTGTATTTTGTAAAAAAATTTTGTCAAATGAAGATACTAATGTTTTTTTTCCTTTTGTTATTGCTATTTTTTTCTCGTTTGTTTCTGTTGTTTCTATTGAACAATTTTCTTCTTTTTCATATTGAAGAAATGGTCTTATACGAATTGCTACTTTTATTGTTTCCATTTTTTTTATTTTTTTTTTATTTTTTTTATTAGATGTTGTTTTTTTTATTTTTTTTATATTTATGTAATATAAAATTTTCATATTAATTTTTATACTATAAATTACATTTTTTTATTTATTTTTTTTATTTAATTTATTTTTTTTTAATGTTTGAATATTATTTTTTGTTATTAAATAATATTATTAATTAGTTTTTTATTTATGGGAAATAATATAAATAATGATAAAGAAATTGATTTTGGAAAAAGGAAAAAATGGTTTAAACAAATAAAAGATTCAGATTTAAATACAATATTTTATATTCCATTTTCAATATTTGATTGTGAAAATATGGAATTGAATTATATAAATGAAACAAATGATTCAAATAATACTAAATTAATATTTTATGAAGAATTAAATGAAGTTTCAAATAAAGTTTTTAGAATGAATAGATTTAATATTTCTCAAAATAGTTTTGATAATTTCGTTTCTTTTGAAGATATAAATTTATTTTATTATAATTCATTATTTAATAATTGGGATGTTAATGAAAATGATTTTTTAAAAAGATTTATTTATCATATAAGATTTATGGATGATTTTTCTATTGAAAATTATTCTTATTATTTATTAAATAAAGAAAATAATTTTTCTTTTGAAGACTTAAAAAAATTTTTAAATAAAGAATTTTCTACTGATGAGCGATTAAAACCTTATATTACAAATTATTTAGATTTAATGAATGAAAATAATATTTTTGAAATACTAACTAAAATTATTACTGATGAAGGAGAATTATATAATTATATCATTAATAAAGAAAAGAATAATTTAGTTATTTTTACTTTATTATTTTATTTTATTATCGATTTAATTTCTAATTTAAGTAATTTATTAGAATGTAATTTATATGCATATATGTTTGATACAAATGATATTTTTGATAATAAAATTTTTACTCCTGGAAATTTAATTACAAATAAAAATTTTATTTCTGTTACTAAAAACAAACAATTTTTTAATAAGAAAAATCACATTGAAATAACTATAGATAAAAATATAAATAAAGAAAATAAATTTTTTTATTTAAATTCTAAAATTATTGATATATCAATATTAAGTTTATTTAAAAAAGAAGGAGAAGTTATCATAGAACCAAATTCAATTTTTGAAATTGAAGGTTTAGAAAAAAATTTAGAAAATAATACATTTAAATTAAAATTAAAATTACTCATTGATTTTAAAGGAAAATATTTATTAGATTCTTCTATAAGTGAAAATATAAAAAAAAAATTTGGACAAAATATAATTTATTTTACTGGAATAAGTTATTATAATATATTAAATAGAATATCTGAAATTAATCAAATTAAAAATATTATTTCTTTAGATTTTTCAAATTGTGGTTTAAACGATAATGAACTAAGTAATTTAACTCCTTATATTTGTAATTTTACTTTTTTACAAAATTTAGATTTATCAGAAAATAATTTAACTGATATTTCTTTAGAAAATCTTAGTAATATTTTTTCCTTTATTCAATATTTAGACTCCTTAAATTTAAGTCATAATAATTTTTCTGATTCTGGAATTAAAATTTTATCTGAAAATATTTATTTATTAAAATATTTAATTAATTTAAATTTAATTTCTATTCATTTAAGTCATAAAGGAATTAAATCTTTAAGTAAAAATATATTTCAATTAAAAAAAATAAAAAGATTAAATATATCATATAATTCAATTTCAACTGGTATTGATTTATTTTCATATTATATTTCTAATATTACTAATTTATCATATTTAAATTTGGCAAAAAATAATATTTTAGATGAAAACATATATTATTTAACAGAAAAATTTCAATATTTACCTAAATTAACTTATATAAATTTAAGTGAAAATTATATTAAATCAGATGGAATGAAATCAATATTTGACAATTTAACATATTTAAAAGAATTAAGATATTTAATTTTATATGGAAATAAAATTGGAATTGAAGGAGCAAAAAGTTTAAGTGAACATTATATAAATATTCCAAATATTAAAGTAATAAATTTAGGCTTTAATATAATAACAGATGAACAATTAATGACTCTTTCAAATAATATTCATTTTATAAAAAATATTGAAACATTAATTTTTAGAGAAAATGCAATTTCTACAAATGGAATTAATGATTTTTTGACTAAATTATCTCAAATTTGTTTTAATATTAAAGAAATAGATTTTTCTTGGAATAAAATTACTGAAGAATGTTTTGATTCATTAATTGAATTCAATAAAAGTAATAAATATTTAAATAGAATTAATTTGAATAATAATAATATTAAGAATATGAATTGTTTACAATTTTTAGTTAATTTACAAAATATAAATCTAAAATGGACCCTTTTAAATAAAGAAAGTGAAAGTGAAGAAGCAGAATTTATTATTGAACTTAATAATGATAAAAATATAATTCAAAAATATTTTACATAAGAAATAATAAATACTAATTTTAACTCAAATAATTAATATTTAAAACAATTTAAAAAATTTTTTTCTACAATAAATAATATTATAAAATTTCATTAAATTTATTATTATTTATTATTTGAAATGGTACATTTATAAAATTTGAATTTGAATAATAACTATTCAAATTAGTTATGCTTGTTAATCTACTATGTTTTAAAATTTTTTTTTCATTATTTTTTAAACTAAAAACAGGTTTTTTTTCAATATTAACCCAATAATTATTAGTTAATTTAAATGAATTATTTATTAAAGTATTATCTACACTTTTTTTTCTATTCATAATAGGAAAAAAAAAATTATTTTTATCAATTTTTTTTTTATTTTTTGCAATTTTATTTTTTTGAAAAGAAGAATCTTCTAAATTTAATTTCATAAAATGTAAATTTACTTTATTTAATTTAGGTGAATCATTATTATTATTATGTTTAATTAAATTTGAACTATCAATTTCTTTTATTTTTAATTTACCTTTTATTAATATTTTTTCACTATAACAAATTGAAAAATTATTTTTAATTTTATTTATTTCATTTATTTTATTATTTAATTCTAATATTTTTTTATATTTTAAATTATCTTCTTCTTCAATTTTTTGAATAGCTAATTTTAAATTTGAATTTTCCTTTCTTAAAATAATAATTTCATTATCTTTTTTATCATTTTCCAAAAATTTCCCATTTTCAAAACGAACTTGTTCTTTTAAATTTTGATAATTTTCAGCAATTAATATATATTCATGTAATTTAAGTTCATAGGCATTTATTTGTAATTCAAGTCTTATTATTTGTCTTAATAAATTTCTTTCTTTATTTTCTAATTTTTGTAATTTTTTTTCATATATATTTAATAATGAATCATATGAATTATTATTATTTGTTATTTTATTATTATTTTCTATTTCTTCTTTTTGTATTTCTAATGCTTTTTCAATTTTTATATTTAATAATATTGGAATTGAATCATGAATATAATTTATTAATTGTTGTATTGAAATTTCATTTATTTTTTCTTTATATTCATCTACTGAAAATTCTATTTTTGTTTGTTTTATTTCACTTACTATTTCATAAAAGAAATTATATAATAATTCTTTTGTTTCAAACTCTTGAGTATTTAATATATTGTTTTGAATTTGAATAGATTTATTCATTTATTTTTTATTTTAATTTTAATTTAAAAAAATATTTTATTAAGAATTGAATTAATAAATTTGTTTTACTATATTTTTAAATTAAAATATTAAATATTTATTTTTAATAATCTGATTAATTCAAGAATTTAAAAATTGATTTAAATAAAAATATATTTTTTTAATAAAGAAAAAATAATTTATATAAAATCAAAAATAAGAAGAAATTTGAGATATTAATTATTTTTAGTATAAATATACTTTATTTAAATGATCCAAAGTTTAAAATAATAAAATGAACGTAAATGAAGATCTAAATTTTTCATTTGATTTAAATGATGAAGAGGTTTTTACTTTTTCTGAAGATAGATATTTAAATAAAAAAAAGAAGAATACATCTTCTTTATATAAAATTATAATTCCCATTAATAAAAAAGTTGATAATAAAAAGAAACATATTATTAGAATCCCTCTTTATTCTTTAAATTCAAATAATACAATTATTGATGATCAAAAAGTCAATTTAATAAAAAAAAAACTAGTAGAAATAGAAAATGAATTAAGTAATATTTCATTAGATAGTGATTCTGATAAAAAAGAAAATGAACAAAAAGAATTTAATAATCTTAAAAGTGTTTTATTTTCATATGAAATATTTAGTTCTGAAAATAAATTATTAATTCAAGAAAAATTTGATTTGTTAAATTTTATAATTACAAATTTAACTAAAGTAATATTATTAATGAATAAAAAATCAAAAATAGAAAAGAAAAAAAAAGAAAATAGTATTTTAGGAATATATGATCAAATTAAAGCTGCAATTAAACTTATTGAACAATTAAATGTTAATATGAATAATTATTTTTTGAAAATTTTTTCTTTAAAAAATACAATTAAAGAAGTTAAACATTTAAAAAACTTTAAAAATAATCTAAATAAAGACACAAACTCTTTTAAAAATTTTATTGATAAAGAATATAAATTTTATAAAGAAAATTATTTGTTATTAACTAAAATAAAGAAATATATTCCTTATTTATGTGATAAAATAATTATTAATT
Organism: Isotricha prostoma; assembly: GCA_023807205.1. Taxonomy (NCBI): domain Eukaryota; phylum Ciliophora; class Litostomatea; order Vestibuliferida; family Isotrichidae; genus Isotricha; species Isotricha prostoma. Next base: position 3,157 of record JAJMZS010003666.1, on the reverse strand, counting down.
GCTAAAATCAAAATGATATAAAAGAAGTAGTTTAAATACTTTATAATTATTTTAAATACTAAAATTAGTAGTGTTTTTTTAAAGTTTATTTAATATTATTTTTATTTAATTATATGAAAAGGAATTATACTATTTTTAATTAAATAATTTTAGTCTTAAATTTATTTATTAATTAATAATAAATTTAAATTTAAATATTATTTTTTTTAATAAAAATATATTTTTTAAAATATTAAATATTTTTTTTCCAAATTAAAATTAAAAATTAGTAAAATATTAGAATATTAATTTCCAAAAATTGCTCAAAACAAATTTAAAAAAAAAATAAATATTTCTAATATTTAAACTCATTATAAATTTTTTTTATTTAAAATGAGTCAAAATTCTTCACAAAGATTAAATAATGATTATATCAAAATTCATCAATCAATAAAGAATATAAATTCATCATCTCCATCCTATAAAAAACCAATTCCAAAAATTAATTCAAATTGTAATTTAATCCAAAAAAAAGAAACAGGTTCAGTTTGGAATAAAGTACAAGAAAATTTATTAAATAAAAATTCCCAATTAATAATTTCAAAAAAATCATCATCTGATGTTGATAATAATAAACAATTTTCTTCAGAAAAAAAAGAACATGAATACAAATTAGAAAAAGAAAAACAATTAAAACATAATAAAGTTTTTATTCACGGAAATGATAATAAAAATAGTAATTTAAGTAAAAATATAAAAACAGAAAAAATCAAAAATCAAAATAATGAAAAAGTTTTAAGTTTAGTTTCAAAAGATGATAAAGCAACAAAGGCTTTTGATAAACTGATGTTAGAGAAAATTAATCTTATTCAAAATGATTTATTAAAACAAAGTAATGATTTTTCAGATTTTATAAAAGATAAAAAAAATGCTGATGAAAAATTAATAAAAATAATAAGAGAAGTAGAACAAAATATAATTAAAGAAAATAAAGAAAATAATAAAGTAATTACAAAAGAAAATATTGAAGAAATGACAAAACAATATTTTTATAAATTTGATAATTTAAAAAATGATATATCTGAAATAAAAAATTATTTAACTATATTAATAGGAAGTAAAAGAGAAAGAGAAGAAAATGATAATTTAAAAAAAGAAAAAAACCAAAAAAATATTTTTGAAAATGAAACTATAAATGATTCTAATTTTTTAAATCAAAATTCTCCAAATGAAGTGGAAATAAAAAAAGAATTAGATTATGGAAAAATGATTGATATTATTGAAAATGAATTTTCACCTTATGTTACTAATAATGATTTAATAAATTTTTTCCCAAATGATAATTTTTATTCTAATTATCCTAATTATCAGAGTCAAATTGAAACTCAAATTAATAATCAAAGTGATTTTGTAAATAAAATTGAATTACAAAGTGATAATCAAATTGATGTTGATAATAAAATTATTTTACAAAGTGATATGCAAATTGATAATAAAATTGAAATTGGAAAAACTAAAGAAAAAAATAATGATAATAAAAATCAAAATTTAAAATCAAATAAATTTGAAATTGAATTTCAAAAATATTTTAAAAAAATTGAAAATAATAATTCACTTTTTTATGGAATTCCATATGATTCAACTATTAATTTCTTAAATAATAATACTATTGATTATCCAAATTTAGATGTTAATAAACAGTTTTTTATTTTAGGAAAAGATATTTTAAACTTTTATGAAGATTTCAAATATGAATTTATTTTACAAAAAATTGGAATTGGAATTTCAATAGGAATAGTTAATATTAATTTAACTATAAAAAATAATTTTAAAATTCAATTAGTTCAAAATAAATGTAGTATTTTACTTGCTACTAGTTCAAGAATATTTAATTATTTAGATAATAGTAATAATAAAGTATCATCAAAAAATAAAAAAGATTTTGAAAAAATAATTTTAGAATATAATTCACTTAAAAAATATTTAAAATTTGAATCTCCTGGACATTTTGTTAATACTATTAATTTAAATTTTGATATAATTAAAAATGAGGAATTTAGGATAGGAGTATTTTTAAGGGGAAAAAATACTTTAGTGACTGTTAATAAAATTTAATCATTAAATAATATAAAATTCTTATTTTTTTTAAAAACAATTTAAAGCATTTAGGTATATAAATATATATTATTCATTATAATTTAATTTTTATTTGAAAAAGAATTATTAGTTATATTAAGCATTTATTTAATATTATTTAATATTATTTTATTATATTTTTTTTTATAAAATTAAAATAAAATTATTTTTTTTTAATTTTCACTAATTAAAAAAATAATATCATTTTAAAATATGAAAAATCGATATAAAATAAAATATTAAATATAATAATAAAATTTACTTTAATTTATTCAATAAAAAAAACAATATTTATCAAAATTTATAAAACTAAAAATAAAAATAAAACTATAATATAACAAAATGAAATATTTCTTTATTTTATTATTTTTTTACTACATTCCCCAAATAACAAACTTTAAATGTGGTCACAACACAATAAAAAAGCCTCAATTAAAAATAATAAAATAAACTGAAAATTTAAACAAAAGAAAATAACCATCAACTCATCCAATATCAATATATATTGATTATGAAATATTAGAATCTCAATTAGAAAAAGGGATAATAGATGAAAATTATTTTTCAAAAATATCAATTGCTTTAAATTTAACAATGTCTGTCATATTTTTCAAAATTATTAACAACAAATTCATCGTCTGAAATATAATTATCCTCAAATATTTTTGGAGAAAATGAAGAAACAGATATAAGAACAAAAAATGAAGTAAAACAAATAACAACAAAATTAATAAATGCAGATTTAATAATAATTCCAAAATATTATGCAATGAATCAATCAATAGAAGCTGCTGCTTATGTTATAGGATTAAGTAATTTAAATTATCGTCCAATTGTAGGTGCAGTTTTATTAGGAGCAAATAATGATTTTAATAAAAAGAATTCTTTTAAATTTTTAATGATGATTTTATTACATGAAATTACTCATGTTTTAGGATTTTCAGATGGATTATTTGAATATTTTCAAACTACTCAAACATTAACTAAAACTAAAACTATTAATGGAATTCAAAGAACTTTATTTACAGGATCAAATGTAATT
>JAJMZS010003665.1:0-10389 GCA_023807205.1 Isotricha prostoma | reverse complement strand
CATATTATTCATTCAATAATATTTTCATTCATAAGATTATTAAAATCAAGCATTTATAATTTAATATAAATATTAAATATATTATTAATATTTTATAATTTAAATTTTATCTTTTATCTTCAAAAAAGAGAACAAAATAAGTAATATTATCAACTCTTATCATATTTTTTATTTTTCTTTCTAATTATTATGATTTTTTACTAAAAGTATAAGTATCACTTTTTCACTTAAATATTTCATAAAGATGAAGTTTCAATAACATAAACTTTACCAAGTTTTAAAATTAATTCAATAATATCAGGATTATGAATAATTCTTTAATTTGTAAATCATCTAAAGATGGAGAAACATTTAATTTACTAAATGATAATAAATAAATATTTTTTGTTTTTTTTCAAATTTAACTTTTTCTTTTATTTTTTTTTTTCTAAATAATTCATTTTAACTAAACTATGAAGAATTTTCATTTTCTTCATTATTACTTATATTATTATAATTATCATCATTATTATTATTATCATTAATATTATATTGATTTAAAGCTATTCTTATTTTTAAAATTCTTTTTGAAATTCTTTTTGATTTACTTAATCTTTCTGGATTATGAGGATATATTAATTTTATTAAAAAATAATTTGAATATAATAAATATTTATAATCTCATCTATTTACACAACATAAATTATTATTTGAATCATTTGGATATAAAACTAAATAAGATGTTAATCAAATTAAATTTTACATTTATGTTTAATTCTTCTTTATTTTTTATTAAATAATTTTTGATATGACAAAAATATTTATATTAATATTAAATAATAATTATCATTACTTAAACAAGATAAATATTATATTAAATGATTTATTTATTAATTAGTTTAAAACAAATAGGAGGAAGATTAAGTTTTACAAAAATAATTTTATTAATTTTTTCTTGATTTTTTAAAATTAATGTTCAAAAATATCTTTATTATGATTTATGAAATTGAATGTATGAAAAATATATGAATATTCATTACTTCAAGCATTCCTTTTTTGTTGCCTCATATATATTTATTCATCAATTCTTTTTTCATTGATAAAAATAATATTATAATCTATAGAATTTTTAACTATAATTTTATATAATTCTTCTCTTTTCTTTTAAGATAATTGTTTATAATCATTTACTCCAACTATTCTTAAAAATGATGGTAAAATACATACAGTGACAACAACAGGACCTATAAAAAGGACCTCTTCTTGCTTCATTTATACCACAAATAGATTTAAAACTTGAATCATACAATTCTTCTTCATATCTTTAAAGATTATTCTCTTCTTTCTGACTTTTCATAGCTCATTTACAATTTTTTAATATTATTGAAAATATAAAATTATTATAACTAATCTCTAAAGATATATATAATTGATGAGAATAAAATTGAATAAAAATTATGTATATTTGTTGATTAAATTAATATGTAAAATTATATGAGTTTAATAAATGAAATAATGTGTGCGGATTTAATTTAAAGAAAAAAACGCAAATAAAATATAAATATTATTAAATATGATTTTTATGAAAGATGAAAAAAGAAATAAAAATTTAATTATTTTTAGATCAATAAAAATTTAAATTTTGGTATCTAATAATAAATTATATATTTTATTTAAAAATATTAATTCAATCAATTAAAATATTTAATCAAGAAGATATAATTCATAATTAATATTTGGATAATTTGAAATAAATCTTTCTAAATTAATTTCCCTTATTAATTTATTAGCTAATATTTTTAAATCATTTTCTAATAATTTATCAAAAGATAAAATCAATTTTTCAAATCTATTGAAAAATGCTAAATTAACTTTCTCTACAAATTTTGTGTCAACTAAAATTATAATTCTAAGTTCATCATTTACTTCTGTTAATTGTTGACTAAATTTATCTTCTAAACTTATTCTTACAAATTTTTTATTATCTTTTATTATATAATTCATATTAAATAAATCAAATAAAAAAGGATAAATTGAATTTAAATTTTCTAATATAATTAATTTATCATCTCTCAAATTTTCTTGAATTTGATTTAATTTCTTAAACCTATATTCTTTATTATTATCATATGCAAAAGGACTTCCATCATATTTTATTATATCTGTAAATGAATATTTTAGTTTAATATTCTGAGATATTAAAGTAGTTAAAGATTGTTTTACTTCTAACAATAAAAATCTTGAATTGAAATCCCTAATATTATCATTAATACATTTATTTAAATTATAATTATTAATATTTTCTCTTTTTATTATTAAGTTATTATTTGGTGCTTCTTTTTACATTCTTAAATTATATAATTTTTTAAATAAAAAAACTGAGTTTAATTTCTTTTTATTACCATTTGAATCGTTTAAAATCTCCTTAATTAATTGAATATTTTCCCTTATATCATCTAATATTAAATTTAAATCTATATCAATATCATAATCTATACCTCCAAAATTTCTTTCAATATATTCTTCTATTATTACAAATTTATCATTTTCATTATTGTTAATTCCCAATCTCCCAAATTCTATTGCTATTCCTTTTATTAAATTATAAAAATCACGATTTCCATGAAAGTCCTTTCTAATTTTATTTTCTTTTATAAATAAATCTTTAAATTCTTTTAATCCTTTAATATATTCAAATTGTCTTTTCTCTCTTTCTTTAGGATTATCTGATTTTTCTTTATTATTAATTTTTTCACTTTTACTAGATGGAGATTTTACTGTATTAATTTCATCTATATTTCCATTTTGGTGTTCTTGTAATTTATTATTCCCAGATGTTAATTTCTTAAGTCTTTCATTATATTTTTCTTGTTCAGATACAAATTGTTTATATACTATTAATTCTTTAATAATTTGTAATATATTTTTATAATCAAAATAAGTCTTAGAAAGATAATCAAAAATTTTTTCATTTTTTAATTTATCAGAGATACTTTCAACAATATTTCTTGAAGTTTCTATTAAATCATCTACTCTTTCATCTATATCTGGAACGAACAAAATTAAAGCTCTATTAACTTTTGCGGCATCGAGGGAATAATTACTTATACCTACAAAACTTATTCCTTCTTCTTTATCTGCATATTCAAGTTTAGAATTTAATACTTTAAGTAGATTACTTTTAGAAATTTCAGCTAATCCTAATTCATCAAATAATATCATTGATATAGGCAACTCTAATTTATTATCTTTATAATAATTTAATCTATTGTTTGCTTTATCAAATAGATTTTCTACATCTACAGGTTGATTTGATTCTGAACCTTGGAAATATGTTTGAATTATTTTTGGATATTCTTTAAAAAATTTATTTTTCGAATATTTACCTTTCATTGATTTTTCTATTAATTGTGTACTTAAACTTTTACCAGTACCAGGTTTACCTATAATAATAAGTGGAATATTTGTAACTACTGATAAAAACAATAAAAATACATTTTCTTTTAATAAAGTATTTTTTGTTATACCTTTATCTAATTCTATTTTATTTAATAAATAATCTTGTTCAATTTTAAGGAAATCACTAAAATTTGTTATTATTTCTTCGGGTCTTATTAAGATTTTATCTTTTATTTTTTCCATTAAATCTTTTCCTTTTAAATCATCAATAATTTCATTATTTATTAATTTTAATAAAGAAGATCTTAATAAATTGTCAAAATTACTTCTTTGTTTTTTATATATTAATCTAATATAATAACATATATAAGTTGAGCATATAATACTTCTTATTTTATTATTTTCTTCATTATTACTTCTTTGTTCAATTTTATTTTTAATAGTAAAATATTTTTTGAAAAATTCAACACTTTTTTTAAATCTTGATATTTCTCTTAATGAAACGACAGAAGGGTCAAAACCATTTCTTAAATATTTATGGCATTCTGAAATTACTTCTGTTGTTGCTTCAAGTAAATATTTTTCTTTTTCTGTAAATAATTCTTCTATAATACTATGAATATATTCTTTTTCATCAATATCATCAATAATTCCAAAACTAAAAACATAATATAAAAGAGATTGTGGGAGAGGTTGAACTAAATATACTAATTCTTTATCATTATCATCCGATTTACTTAATCCATATCTTTCTTTGTTTCCTTCACTTCTTCTATAAGGATTACAAGCTCCTATTAATCGAATATTATCACTAAGCTTTTTTCCATTATAAGTTCTATTTATAAATATTTCTTTTAAAAGTGAAAAAGATAAACAAGTATTCATTTCATCAAAAAATATCCATAATTCTTTATCTTTTTGTTTTACTGCCTTTTCATTTTTTTCCTCCATCATATTACACAACTGTTCATCACTAATTCCAGGATGTATATTTATTATTTCAACATTAGTTTCTCCATTATTTAAAATTTGGTTTAATTTAATTATTAATGCTGTTTTACCACATCCAGTTTCACCCATTAAAATCACTGGAACATTTGCTTTTATTCTATATATTAATAAAACCATTTTTTTAAAGTTATCAAATGTTATTACATATTTATTATTTTTTTCTTCAATAATAGATAAAAGAGATTTTAACTTTTTACCATCTTTTTCTTCATCTTTTTCTACATCATTAGGAAGATTTAATATTTCTTTAATACGCTTTAAATAATCTTTTGAATTTTCATATTTTCTTGCTTTAGTAGGAATATATAATTTATCATATATCATTTTAATTATAAAAATCAATGGATCTGGAAATTACATATCTTTTAAATCATTAATATATATTTCTGATATTATATCTATATAATCTTTATTCTTATTATCAATATAAGTTCCTGTTAATAATTTGGCAAATCCTCCGTTTGAAAAATATTTTGTACTTTTACAAAAATCTTCAATACATTTTTCCGTTACATCTACATGACCACTTAAAAAAATTAATTTTCTTTTATTTTTACTACATTGTGATATGAAAAGTTTAATGAATATATTGACTTGATGATAAGTATATTTTTCAATACCTAATTTTTTAAAGTTTTTTTCCACAAATTCTTTAATTCCTTCATTTGAATTTTTTCCTAACATTCTATCAAAAATATATATTATTTCTTTTGAGTAATTAAATGGTGGCATATTTTCTAAAGTAATATTATCTTTTTTAAATATATTTAATATACCAAATTTTGAAAAATAATTTTCAAAGCAATTTGGAATTTCAATATAAATATCAATATCATTTGGAATATATATAATACCTTCATTATTTAAATAAAATTTAGTAATAAGAAATTAAAAGAAAAATTCATTTAGTATAGAGGTTTCTTCTGATTCAGTTAAATCTAAATGAATAGCAATATCTTTATAATTATAATTTTTTTTTTTTATTTCTTTTAATAAATTATCTAATTTGTTAAAAATAAAATCTTTAGTTAATATTCCTCCTAAAGGAAAATGAAAATATGCCTTCTTTGAATCATTTATTGTTTTTTTTATTTTTTCTGATTTCCCTAAACCACATAAATCTGAAGATACAACCATTATATGTCCTAAATCAGATAAAAGTTTATCATTATTATCATTAATTATCTCATTAAATGTAATTTCTTGTTTTTCATATTTATTTATTTCAAATAAAAAATTATTTTTATTTTTTTATTATAAATAAAGACTATACATGAATCTAAATATTGTCTAGTATCATTTTTATTAACATCATCCTTTGTTTCCTCTTGATAATTTTTATATTTCTCGGATAATAAATTAGCTACATATCTATTCATTATACTACTTTTATTATCAGAGAATGAGTCATTTATTTCTACAACAAATAAAGTATTAAAATTGCATAAAATTGCCCTATGGAAAAAAGCTTGTATTTCTTCAGAGGATGTTTCTTTATTAGTTATTAATACATTTTGTGCAATAGGTAATTCCCCAAGTTTATCCCAAAATAAATTTAATATAAATCTTTCCATTGAATTATTTTCGCATTCATGTAAATAAATTCCTTTAAATTTGTGATTATCTTTATTTTGAATTTGAAAATCAAGAATTGATAAAGAAGCACGACTATTCATAGCATTATCTTGACAAATTATTTTCATATTATCATAATGATTTTCCAATGTTATACCATTCTCTTGAAATACAGAAGTTATATATGATGAAATACTATCTAATGAATTTTGATTATATAATTCATATTGATTTTTATAATCTATAACATTCCTTTCTATAGCTTTATATCCTTCTTTAATTGTTACATTATTATCTTTTATATTTAAAATAAATCTTAGAAATGAATCTATATTATAATCACTTTCTAAATGTTTCATTAATTTCCTAAATTGTTTTCCATATAAAAATCTTATATTCAATTTATTTTTATATAATGAATTTAATTGGGTAATATAATTATTTTTGGCATTCAAAAGAAAATTTTTAATTTCGAAAAAATCTGTTTCTTTAGCATCTGAATAATATTTTATAGTTGGTTCATTATCTCTTATTTTAGTAGTTATACTAATTTTTATTGGCAAACTACTTCCTTTCATTCTTAAAACTCTAATATGGCCATTTATTATTTCTAAATTTGATATTACATCTTTAAAAAAATTCAATATTTTACATTTTGAATTTAATTTTTTATCTTCAAAATTTGGAGTTTCTTTTTTTTCATTATCATTTTCTTTTTTAATATGTATTTTGTTCTTAAGATGAATTAATTCTTCCAAATTGAAGCTATCTGTATCTTGAAAAATATGAAACGTTTCTTCATTAATTTTATTACATACTTCTTCAAAAAGGTTTTGCGAATTATCATAAAAGGTATCTAATACAATAACAGATGAGTATATTCTAGAATAGTTTTCAAATTTAGAAATCTTTTCTTCACTCATAGATTTTATATAATCAAATATCCTAAAATTATCTTCTAAGTCTTTCATTTTTTTGAAAGCTAAAATACATTCTTCTGTAAACTTTATATCTTTTATACTTATTGTTCTATCAGTTGGTTGTATTCTATCATACAAATAAGTTATATTTTGACCTATTTTTGAAAATAGGAAATCAATAGCTTCATTTTTTTCATATAAACATGTAAACAATTTATTATAATTTTCAATGTTATTATAATCATATATTTTATTATTTTTTAATTCAATTAAAAAATTTTTCATATTTTTGAAATCATTATTAGGTGCATTTTCTTTTTCTATGGATATTATAAATAAATTATTAAACTTTTCCTTATCCAACTTATTATTCCAATCCTTATTATCCTTTTGGAAATATTCAAAAAAGAAAATTATACTACTTATATCCATTTTATATTTTTCACTTTTAAATAATATAGTTAAATCATCAATTAAATTTTTATCTGTAATTTCATAATAAGATATTATATCTTTAATGAATAATTTTGCTCTGTATTCATTATAGCTTAATTTTTTCTTAATTTTATCAAAAATATGTTTATATTCTTTGTTATTATATAATTCATTGATATCAAGATTTTTTTTTCTTAATAATTTACCAATATTTTCCAATTTTTGATATGCTTTGTCAAATTTTATTCCTTCATTTTTCCCAACATTCAAATCTTCATAAATTACATTAAAAAGTAGATTATTTTTTACTTTTTTAACATCATTAATTTTTTGATCTAAAAATTCTAATTCTTTAATAAAAGATTTTATATTCCCTTGCTTATAATCTGTTATTTTTTTATTTTGATTATCTTTTATTATTTCAATTATTTTTCTGATTTGTTCTTTATAAGTTTCTTTATGATATATTATAATATTTTGTTTAATATCATTTAACTTATCTATATCATTATTTATTTCATCATTAATTTTTTTCAATTTTTCATATTCTTCTTTAGAATTAAAATTATCATAAATTATATTAAGTAAATTTAATCTTTGTTTTATAATGGATTCTTTATTGTTTAAAAATTCATTAAGATTTTTTTTACTAATCTCACCATCAATATCTTTTTTTATATTTCCCATCAATTCTTTTATCTTTTTATAATATTCTTCAGTATCATATTTTTGAAGTATTCTTTTTTCATTTAGTTTCATTAATAATAAAATTCTTAGATTTTCTTTAATTGAAAAAAAATCTTCTTTTTTCAATAAGTTATCTTTGTTTAATAATTTATTTAACAATTCTCTTATAATTTCTTTATTTTCTTCATTTTTTTCTTTGTCGATGTCATTTGTCTTTTTTTCTTTTTTATCAAGGAATTCTATTAATGCTATTATATTATCGATATCACTTTCTTTCTTTAAATTCAAAAGTTCATTTAAGATATAATCCTTAATTTTTTTAAAATCTTCCTCTTCTTTTTTATTTTCTTCATCATTAATACCTTCATCTTCCTCCTCATTTATTTTTTTTTTATTTTTACTAATATAAATTCTCAATATTTCAATGAAAATTTTTGAAATTGTATCTTCATCTAATTTTTTAATTTTATTTTTAATAAAATTTAATTTCTTTTTTTCATTTGTTTCATAAATGTAATATATAATAGATAATTTTGCGAAGATTTCGTATTGTTTAAAATCTTTATCAATTTTTTTTATAATATCATCATATATTTTTGTCAATGAATTTAAAAATATATTCTTATTTTCAATGTTTTTAATATTAATTAATTTAATTACAGTATCAAAATCAGAAAATCTTTGAATTTTAGAAGTAATTTTATTAATATATTCATTAATATTGTCTTTAAATATATTTTCGAAATTCATGTTTCTAAAATCTTCAATAAAATTATCATCAACATTATTCAAATCGAATGAATCAAAGATATCAGCATCAATTTTATTCACATTTCTATCTATATAATAAGGATTATATTGAGTTATATATGCTAATTTTTCTATAATTTCTAGTTCTTTATTTTTAATATAAGTTTTTATAATACTATCTAATGAAAATGCAAATGGGTCTAATTCAAAATAATTAATTGCATCATTTTTAATCACAAATTTTCTTCTATCTCTATCCATAAATATTTGATTAACTAAATTATAATAATCTATAAAACTTTCCCTTAAATGGAAGCAAATATAAATATTATCTTGATTTGGTTCTTCAAAACAACTTAATATATATTTCCAAAAATTATTTGTGAAATATATTAAAAATGCATTTTTTTTCTTGAAAATTGAATTATTGATTTAATAGATTTAATGATATTAAATATAAAATCATTTTCTTTTTTTTTTTCTACTCTAGTATTGGCATTGTCTGCAAATTCCTTTACTGTTATATTCTGATTATTTTCCTTTGAATTTCCTTTTTCTTCAATTAACATAGTTTTGCTAGTTTTATTTTCCATTTCAGGTTTGATTTGTTTAATCGCATCATTATTATTTTCTTTTATATTTTCAATTTTTAAACTTTTTAAATTTTGATCTAATTTGATAATATGATTTAAATAATCTTTATTATCTTTAATATATTTATTAAAAATGTATTATTCTAATATCTCAGTTAGAGGGGTGAGAGTATGAAAAATATCGATTTGGCTTGGATATTGGTTTTTCTTCTTATAGCTTCTTTTTTGCTTTATTATAAGGATGATATTAAAGACTTAGTAGATGAAAGAATTAGCATTAATAGTGTCATAAGAGAGGATAATTCTACTAATTCTTATAATCAAAGTATAGTAAGTTATAGTGAGAATAATTCTACTGATGAAGATATTAGTAAGGATTATGTAACGGGTAGTGAGTATTCTTTTGATAATGAGTATTATGTATATTTTTCATATTTGTCTAATGAAGGTAAAAAAATATATAAACAGGTATATGCAAATGCTTTGATATATAACAAAACATTTAAAACAGTTACTAAAATAAGTACTAAAGAATTAAGTGATGTAATGGAGGCAGTATTTAATGATCATCCAGAATTATTCTATTTAGATACAAATTATTCTTATAAGTATAATAGTAGTGGCATGTGTATAGAGATTACCTTAAATTATAATGATACTGTTGATAATATTGAATATAATAAAGAAGTATTTAATAAAGAAGTTAATAAAATTGTTGATGAAGCTAATAAACTTGGTAATAATTATGATAAAGAAAAATATGTTTATATGGCTTTAATAAAAAAGGTCGAATATGATAAGGATGCAAAGTATAACCAAAGTGCTTATAGTGCTTTAGTAGTTGGTAAATCCGTTTGTGCAGGATATGCGAGGGCTTTTCAGTTAATAATGCAAAGATTAAATATTCCTACTTATTATGTTTTAGGTTATGCCAAGGAAGACCATGCTTGGAATATAGTAAAAATAAATGGAGAGTATTATAATGTTGATTTAACTTGGGATGATACTGGAGGAGTATATAAACATTTTAATTTAACTGA
>JAJMZS010003664.1:0-10396 GCA_023807205.1 Isotricha prostoma | reverse complement strand
ATTATTATATTTATATATGAACGTTTTTTTATTTAACTCTATGTAATATAAAATAATAATTTAGTTGTAAAATAATGTTTATTTTATATATTATAAAATTATAGATATTGGAAAAATATTTATAACAATCAAAAAGTACATATAAACAATATTTCATAGAAATAATATCTATTTGATAATAAATTGTCTTTTTTAATAATTAAATAATCTTACTCAAAAATAGTTATTGGTTATATATCTTTTTTTTTATCAGAGAAATTGATTATATATATTTAAAAATGTCGAAATTATTTGATAATTTATAAATTTAATAGTGTTAATCTAATATATACTATGATTCAGACGAAAAATGAAATATTACTCAAAAAAAATTATAATAAACATTATATGTAATATAAAGATAGAAAAGAGTTAATAAAAATTTTTAATTAATAAATTTTTATTAGAATAAAATAATTCAATAAAAATATAAGAGTTATCTATTAATTGTATAATAATTTTATAACAAAGAATGTTATATCTAAAATAAAAATACTTTAATGAAATTAAAAAAATTTATTTTATTTAATTTATATCATAAAATATAATTAATTAATAAATATTATTCCTTACTTATCTTTAATATAAAGTATATAAAATAGGATTGCAAAACTTTTTTTTAAAAGAAAAAATCTTTTAAGCATAAAAGAGCACAATAATATTTTTGAATTATATATTTTCATAATTTACTTTATTTCTGATTTTTCTTTCTTTAATATCTAAAAAATATCTTGATAAACCAGTATCAATTAACTCTTTTAAATTTGAATATTCATCATCTTTTTTTAATTTCTCTAATAAATATTTATTTTCAAAATTATACTTTTTTTTGAACTCTTCACTTGACATTGTAAAAATATTATTAATGCATTCTTCAAAAGTCATATTAAGTATTTCTTGAATTAATTTATTTGTTGAATATTTTTCAATAATATTTTGATTATTATTTTCATATTGAAGAGTATATTTTGAAGATATTTTATATAAAAAAATATCAGAAATTTTTTTCTCTAAAAATTGAAGATTAAATATTTTTGTTCCATTTTTAAAAATATTTCCATCAATTTTTTTTATTTGATCATTTGGATCTTCCTTTTTAATTAAAGAATTTAATGTTAAAAAAATACAATTAAAACACTTATTTTTAATTTTATAAATACAATTATCATTTGAAAATTTATTATGTTTTCCTTCTCTTTTATCATTTTTTTTTTTTCTTCCAATTAAACTTTTTTTTTCTTTTTTTTTCTCTGATAGAGTTCTAAATAAGTTTTTTCTTTTTTTTTGTAAATATTTTTTTTCTTTTTTTTTTTCTGATTTATTTTCAATTTTTTTTTCAGAGATTTTTACCATTTTTTTTTCTGATATTTTTTCTTTTTTCATTTCTGGTAAAATTGTTTCATTTCTTTTTTCAGGTAATATGTTTTCAAATCTTTTTTCTGGTAATATTTTTTCATATTTTTTCCCAAACATAATATTATAGATATAGCAAATTTTATCTGTTTGTGTTCCAATATCTCTAAACTCTTTTTTAAAAGTATATTTATTATTCAATTTTTTTTTTTCTATATTTTTTCTTTTTGCACATTCTGACTCTGTATTATTATTATTAATAATGATTTCTATTTTATTGTGATTAATATCTTGAGAAATTGTTTCATCGTCTGATTTATAATTATTATTTGAATTTGATTTTTCAATTGTAGGATTATTATAATTTTTTTCTTTTATCATTATGTTTTTTTATTAACTCTTTGTTATTTATATATCTTAAATAATTTTTTTAAAGTTAGATATTTAACTATTTCATGAAAGATTTTTAAAGAAAAAAATCAAATATTAAAAAAAAAAAAATTTTAATTTTTTGTTTGAATCTAAACAATGATTAGAAATAGTATAATTTATTGCAAATAATTTTTCATATTTATAACTTTGAATCAATCCAATTCAATTTGAAAAAGATAATTGAAAATAAGTTAATAAAAAATATATATTTTATAGTTTATTATATTAACAAAATAAATTAAAAAAATAAAAAATAAAAAAAAATAATTTTATTCTATATAAATAATTTTTATAATATAAATTATTTAAAAAAATAATTTTATATATATAAAAAAATATTTTTAACATTAAAAATAGCCTATAAATTTAAATTTTACAAATTTATTATAAAGATGAGGTATTATTTTTAGAGATATTGTTAGTTAATTTTGCATACTTAATAAAATCTCTTTTTATATTTATGTCTTCAATTATCTTCTTTTTTTTTTTACTTTTGATTATAAAAATAAATATAAATAAAATAGAAACCATTGAAGCACATGAAATAATTAAGATAATGATTGATAATTCATTCAATTTTTTATTTACATTTTTATCTAATTCATGATAAAAAATATTAACATCTCTATTAATAAATTTACAATTTAATAAATCAAATAAATTATTATATGAATTTAAGTACTGTGAAAAAATATCTGTTAATATATTTGTAACATTTAATGATTCGTTTAAACAATTTGAAATATTATTTTTAATGTCATTTAATCCTAAATTATAATCTTCATATTTAGAAATAATTTCATTTAAATATTTTTGATTTTCATTAGTATAATTTTTTAATCTTTCAAAATAAGATTCAAATGCAGGACTACAATAATCAAAATTAGATTTTGAATAATCACAATGTAAATCTTTATAATAATCAGGAAAATTAGTAAAATCAGAAAAAACAAAACACATTTTTTCATTTAAATTTTCATTTTCATTATAATTAGTTGAATATATATAATCATTTTCACATCTACTTTCATTAAATACCCACATATGATAAGTTTTTATTGTATTATTTTTTAATATATAATTATCATTAAAAGATGCATCTGTAAATTTTCTTAAATCAATTAAAGTATCATTTATATATTTTATCTCATCATTAATATAATAATTAATATTAGTAATATCAAAATATTTTTTATTATATAAATTATATAAATTTTGAGTATTAAAAGTTAATGATTCAATTAAACTTAAATTATTTTTTATAGTATAATCTAATAAATATAATTCATTTAGAAAATTTACTTTTGAATCTTTATTTAATCCAATATCTTCTGATAAAAGACCATTTAAATTAAAACAAGTATTTATATATTCTCTTCCATTTCCTTTTATTATTATTGAATCATCACTTATTAAATTATCAGTACTTATTGAATAATTAAAAACATTTATTAAATCTTTTCCAATTACTGAAAAAATTCCTAAAATAACTCCAATTAAACAAATTATTAAAGTAAAAAAACTTTGAAAATGAAATTCAATATGTAATAAAATTTTCATACATGGATGTTTATTATATACTAAAAGTAAACCAATTGTACTTAATATTGGAAATATTAGAAATATTGAAAATAGAGGATAATATATTTTTTTATAATTATTATTTATTTTATTTTGATATTTAACAATTTTTGAAATAATTTTATCAGAAAAATCATCAAAAGTTGACATAACATCATCTAAATGTTTATTTGATTCTTCAATATTTTCCCTAATTAAATTAGAATAATTAGTAATATTTCCTAAAAT
The DNA here is from genome assembly GCA_023807205.1 of Isotricha prostoma. Classification (NCBI taxonomy): domain Eukaryota; phylum Ciliophora; class Litostomatea; order Vestibuliferida; family Isotrichidae; genus Isotricha; species Isotricha prostoma. The sequence continues at coordinate 6,763 of JAJMZS010003664.1, read as the reverse complement.
ATAAATTAAATTTAAAACAATTTGTTCTTTTGGATAAAGCAAAATATTATAATCATTAAAAGTAAAATTTAAATTATTATTATAATTATAAATATAATCAACAATTATATTGTTTGAACCTTCTCTAATATTAGGATTCAAAATCTCATAATCTGAAGTAACAATTTTTTTATCTGAAATAAATTCTGAATAATTATTTATTTCTGAATAAAAATCAACTTTTAATATATTATTATATGAGGAATTAATTTTTGGATAATAATTTGATATTTCTGTTATTTTACTTGATAATTTATTAAATAATGATTTTATTTTATTTATTCCTTCCCATTTTGGTTTTTCATTATATATTTTTTCTCCATCTTTTACCTCTGAATATATATTTAAAATAGAACATGTTGTTGAGTTTGAACCTTTTTTTAAATTATTTCCTATTGATAATAATATTATTAAACAAATAATAATTATTGTATTCATTGATAATGCTATTATTAACAATTTAAATAAAGATTTATTATTATAATAATAATAATAATTATTATTATTATTATTATCATTATTATTATTATTATCATTATTATTATTATTATTTGAATTATTGATATTTGAATGAGTATTAGAATTAGTAATATTTTCTTTATTTTTATAATTGTTATTATTTGAATTATTTTCTATATTATCAAAATCTTTTTTTTTATTATTAATTTCATCAATTTTAGAGTTACTGTTATTATTATTATTTAAAATAGTATCATCAGCTTTTTCATTATTTTGATTATAACTTTCAGTATTATATTTTGAATTACAACAACAAGGACAACAACAACTATAAATACATAAACTTAACCATAAAAAAATAAAAACTATATTTAATGCTAAAAAAAATAAATAAATTCCAATTCTTGGTAAATATTTTTTTATATATTTTGAATCATTATCTTTTATGAAATCAATTATATAATTAACATATTTTGTTTTTTTTTTAGTATAATAAATATAATATATATCTCCATATAATTCATAAAATGATTGTTTTGTATAAGAACAAATTTTTTTTATATTTCTTTCTGTAATTAAATTTCTTTTTAATTTTTCAATCCTAAAATTATTGTTTTTTCCTTTAACAAAGAATATTATTGATATTATAAAAGATAATAATATTATCTGAAGTATTTTTTTATTCAAAAAAATTTTTAAAAGAAAAATAACTTTCATCTATGATAAAATAATTATTTTAATTATTTTATAAATAGGGAAATTATAATATTAAATAATTTAAATTTTAAATAAATAATTTTAAATAATTAAATTTTTATAATAATATTTTATTTTTAAATATTTATGAACAATTTTTATTATATTTCTTAAAACTTTTTATGTTTGATTAATTTAAATTTTTAAACATATTAGTTGGACTTTCAAAAAAAAATATCACTATTAGTTATTTTTTTAATTTTACATTCATAAAATTTTATGAAATTGGATAATTTAAAATTATCTAATATAATTTACGTCAAAGTAGAACATTAAAAACATTTGTTTTCATTTAAGTAACTTTTGTTTCAATATATGATAAATCAATTTCTTTTAATAATATACTTTTCAATTTTATTTTTCTATTGTTTTCCTCTCTAAAATTATATTATTAGTAGCATTAAATTAAAGAAAAAAAATTTGAAAATTCAGATTCTCATATTTTGTTTATTTTTGAATCAATATTTTTGATTAAATAAATTTAATATATTTCATATATTTCCTATAAATTAGAATTTTTTTTTATTTGTTTTAGTTTTGTTTTTATTCATAAGGAAATCTATTTAATTAATTCATTAATTCAAAATTTGCTTCTTTTTTAAATTATTATACAAAAATATAAAGTAAATTAGTTTTTATTAGATTAAATTAAATTCAAAATCACTATTTTTTAAAAAGGATTTGAATAATGATTATCTAATTCTAATTGATTAAATACATCATCCACTGTTTCAAAAATATTTTTATTTCTCTAAAAAAAGATTTGAATAAATATATTTTAATTCTAGTTGATATACTTCATTTTTTTAATTTTAAAATTTTTTCATTTTTATTAATAATAAAATTTATACTTTTTCATCCTAAAAATGTTTTTTATATTTTCAAAATATTCATAGTATCAATATTAAATTCAATTTTCCTTCTTATATTAAAATTAAAATGATAAATAATTAAAGCTATTTAAAACAATTTTTATCATCCTATTCTTTATTATAGACTACTATTTTAATATACAAAATAATAAAATATAAATTCAATAATTGATAATTTTACAAAATAAAATTTATTTTTATATTTAGAAAAATCTAAAAATGAAAATAATATATTAAAAATTAATCAAAACTAAATGGATAATCCAAAAAATTTTACTAATATAATATTTATATACAAATTCCCTTTTCCTTTTGAACATTTTTCACTTGTAATAAAAGATATTCAAACTATAGGAGACTTTATGAATTTTATTCAAAGTGAATTTATTTCTGAACCTATTTTTTTAAAAGGTGATAAAACATTTTTAAAAAATACATTTTTTTATTTTAAATATAAAAAATTTGTAAGTGTGTATTTTAAAACCAAAAATTTTTTTGAAACTGATTATTATTTAAGAATAGAATATAAAATGTATAAATCAAATCCATTATTATTTGAAATTAATTTTTTAATAAATTTACATTATTTAGATGAGAATAATTGTTTATTAATTTTAGAAATAAAATTTTCAAAACAAAATTTAAATAAAATAAAAATAAATGAAATTTATAAAGAATTTTTTAATAATTGTAATTTTTTAGCAAATTCAATTAAAATTAATCAAATCAATTCATTTTATAATACAAATATAATAATAAATTCAAATTATGATTTAGTTATGAATATTTGTACTCATATTAATTTATTTAAATTATCTATTCCAAGTATAAAAATATTTTCAAAATTAAATATTTATAATCAAGAAAATGAAAAAAGTAATAGTGAAAAAGAATATTTATTAATGAAAGATTCTGTTTATAATATTATATTAAAAAAAAAACATAATTTTTTTCTTTTTCCAAATAATATAATATTAAAAGTTCATAAATTTAAAAATTCTAAAGAACATTGTATTATAAGATATAAAGTTTTAAAATTTGGAAAAATGAAAAATATTCCTATTTATTATATTTATTTTCTAATGAGAAAAATTACTGAAAATCATACTTTTATTTCTATTAAATTAAATTTTTTTCCTTTTATTCAAAGGTCATTTATTTCAACAGTTGATAATTTTGCAAATCAATTATTAAATAATGTTAGAAATGTTTGTTTAAAGTATTTAGAAAGGAAAAAAAATAAATGTTAATTAAATTAATTTGTAGGTTTTCAAAAAAATTTTATTTTTGAAATTTAAATAAAAAGTTTAATAAAATAAAAAGAATTATTAAATTGTAAATATTAGGTTAGGCTTATAATTTGTAAAAATTAATATTAAAATTAGTTAGGTATTTTTTCTTATTTTAATTTTAGTTAAGAGTTAATATTATTTTATGTTGTTTAAATTAGGTAAATTTAAATTGTTTTTTGAAATTAATTGTAAGTAAATAATTAAGATAACTAAATTGAATATTTTCAATTTTTATTAAATTTTGAATAATTAAAAGAAAAAAAACAAATTAAACTTTAATTTCTGAAAAATTGAAGATTTTAATAATTTTTTAACAATTAAATATTATCTTTATTAAAAATCTTTCCTTATAAAAATTAATAAAAAATTATTTTTTTAATTAAAAACAAAATTACAAAATATAATAAAAATAAAATAATATATAATTTAAATTTAAATTTAAAAAAATATTAAAAGATAATTTACTAAAAAAAATGTTTGGTAAAAATTCAACATTTTTTTTAATAAAATCTCCTAAAAAGAAAAATTCTCAAATTTCATCAGATGAAATAAATTTCGAAAATGATTGTGACATATATGGAAATTATTTAGATTCATATTTAGAAATAATAAATAAAGAAAATCAAAATAAAACTATAAAAAAAAATAATTTGACTAAAAAAGAAAAAAAAACAAAAAAAACAATAAGATTAAGTGAATTACAAGAAAATAATTTATATAATATTTTAAATATAGATGAAAATTCAACTCAAGAAGAAATTAAAAAAGCATATAAAAAATTAATTATAATTAATCATCCTGATAAAGGTGGTGATGCTTTAAAATTTAATAAAATTCATGAAGCTTATCAAATTTTATCTTTACCTTTAACAAAACAAATTTATGATAGATTTGGTTGTAAAAGTTTAAAAATGATTAGAGAAATTATTAATGATAATAAATTAGATAATGAGAGTGATTTTTATAATATTTATGATCAGAAAGATTTGGAAAATTTAAAATATTTTTTTCAAAATGATATTTAGACATTTTTATTCTTTTTTTTTTTTTAAAATTTTTAAGTCTTTTTTATTATTTTTTTTTGTTTTTTTATATAAAATATTCAAAATTAATTAAAATTATTTTTTTTTTTGAAATAAAATACAAAAATAAATTAATTGTATAAAAATGAATACTGATGTATTTATAAATAAATCAAATTCATTTAATCCAATTAAATCATATGATTTTACAATTGATAATAAATATAAAACAAATATTAATGAAAATGAAGAGAAAGAAATAAAAGAAAATCCTTTTTCTTCATATCAAAAACAATTTAATAATGAATCTCATAAAACAAAAAATTCATCAATAAATATAAAACATAATAATTTAATTGATTCAAAAGATGAATTGATAAAACAATTATATGAACAAATTGAAAAAGATGAAAAATGTATTAATGAATATATTTTACAAATTGAAAATTTAAAAAAAGAATTTGAAAAAATAAATTTAACTGATAAAAAAGAAAGTGAAGAAATGGAAATAAAAGAAAAAAATGAAATTAATAATAAAGAAAATGAAGAGAATAAAAAAGATAAAGAAATAAAAGAATTAAAAATTCAAATTCAAAAACTTTTAAAAAGTGATAAAAAATTAAAAAAAGAATTATTATATTTAAAGAAAAAATATGATAAAATAATAGTTCAATCTGAAAATACTAGTTTAGTTTTAGGAAGAGAAAAAAGTGAAATTTTAGATTTAAAAAATTCTTATTATACTATGACTGAGATTCAAGATAATCCTTTTAATTTTAGTGAAACAGATTTTTTAAATAAAAATTATCAAAATTTATTAAATGAATATGATAAAATAAAAAAAGAAAATGAAAAAAATATAAATGAAAAGAATTTATTAAATGAAAAAATAAAAGAATTAATTTTAGAAAAAAACAAAATTGAAAAAGAAAATTTGGAATTAAATATGAAAATAAATAATAATGAAAATAATAATAATTTAAATAATGAAATAAATGATATTCAAAATATAATATTACAAAATATTTCTTTGAATAAAAATGATAATTTAAGTAAAAATGATATAATTGAATATTTTGAAAAAGAAAAAGAAAAAAATTTAAAATATGAAAAATTAAAAATTGAATATGAAAATAATAAAAAATTACTTGAAGAATATTTAGAAGAAAATAAAATTTCAAAACAACAAAATACAATATTAAAAAAAGCAATGATTGAAATGAAAAAAAAATATGATAATGAATATAAATGTGTATCTTCAGCATTAGCAGAATTAATAAAAAAACATAAATCTTTACAAATAACTAATTGAATTATATAATATTAAAAAAATAAAATAAAAGGTTTTTAATATTTTTATATCCATAAATAAATATATAAAATAATATTTAATGGATAATATATATAATATTGCAAAGTTAATAAAATTTTTAATTTATATTTTAAAAATAAAACAATAAAAAAAATGAAAATAATTTTCAACAATAGAAAATATATATTTTATAAAGTAAAAAAATTTAATGGAAAAAGAAGAAAAAATAAAAAACGAAGAATATACAAATTATATAAATACACATATTAAAAACGTTGAATTAATGTTTAATAAATATTTCATACCTTTATTAAATAAAGAAAATATATCTTCAAAAATAGATGATAAAATATTAAAAGAAACAATATCAAATATGAAAGAACAAATTAAAAAACATGATTCATCAAAATTTAGTAAAGAAGAATTTATATTTTATAGAAAAAAATTTTATCCAACTTCATTAGAAAAAAATAATTTTAATATTCAAAAAAATATAAAAAAAGATTTTAATAAAGCATGGGAACATCATTATAAAAATAATCCACATCATCCTTTTTATTGGATTGAAGAAAATGGAAATATTAAAAATATGAGTTTAAATTATATTATTGAAATGATTTGTGATTGGTTAGCTATGTCTTTTTATTTTAAAAGTAATTTTAAAAATTGGTTTAATAATGCTAATAAAGAAAAAAAGGCTATGACTACTTATACTAAAGAATTAGTTTATGAAATTCTTTTTAATATTTTAAAAATATAATTTTATTTTTATTTATTTTTGATATTTGATTTTTTTAATTAGTCTATTTTTTTAATGTTTATTAAATTATTTAATAATTTTATTACTTACTATATTATTGAATGAAGAAAATTTTATTTAATTTTTTTCTTATTTAACATATTATTCTTAATATTTTTTTCATTAAATAATATATTATGAATACAATATAATTTATATTAATTTTAATATTGGCCAATTGATATATCCTTTTAAAATGAAAAATTATAATA
>JAJMZS010003663.1:0-10415 GCA_023807205.1 Isotricha prostoma | reverse complement strand
TTTTAAAAAAATAAAAAAAAATTATTGGAAAAAATGGAAAAGAATTTTCAATTAAAATTATTAAAATAATAAAGTTAAAAATAAAAATAATTAAAAAAAATTGTTTGTTTTTTTTAAAACTTTTAGTTTTCGTTTTTGTTAAAATTTTTTTTCAATTTTTTATCAAATTTTGTGTTAGTTTAAATTTTATTATTTTAATATAAATTTTTTTTCATCTTTTACAATGTTTTTGTTGCTATAAAAATATTTATAAATAACTTATTCAATATCATATATGATGATTATAATATAAATAATTTTACTTATATTTTAATTTTTTAATTTGATTATAATAAAAAATTCTTTCTCTTTTGATTGAATTGTATATTAATTTTTAATTTTAATAATTATTACAAATATTTAAATATAAAATTTTGTTTATTAAATTATTTTTGAATATTACTTAATAAATAATACCATATTTAATTTAAATATTTTAAAATCAAAATATTTTAGTTCATATTTTTTAAATTTAACTTATAAAATAATTGTTAAAATAATAAATTTAAATTTTTTTATTCAAAAAATCATTTTTAATGAGCATAAATAGCTAAATAAAAAACTTTTCCAAATGGAATACCATTTTCAGTAAACATTCTCCAATTAGAAAAATATTCTCCAGGTTTTAATATTTCATTTAATTCAATTTTAATTTCTATTTCTTCAGTTCTTTCAATATTTTCATTAATAGTAATTTTTTTTCCACCAATATAATTTTGACCAAAACCAATTGGTCTAAAATAACAATTTCTCAATGAATTTTCACCATTATTAATAATACTAATTGGAATAATTAATTTTTTTTCTTTATTGTTTAAATAAACTATTAAATTTTGATTATTTCTTTTTATAATATTGTCATATTTTTTTATATTTATATTAATTGGATCATTAATTCTTATAAATATATGATTTTGATTATGTCTTATTAATTTTTTACATTTTAAATCTTCACATTCTTGACAAAGATTATAATTTTGACATTCACTACAAATAAATCTTAATCCTTTAAAATTTATTTTATAACAATTTGAACATACTATATTTTTATGTTCTTCTATATTCACGTTTTCTTCAATTTTCTGTGATTCAAATATTACTTTTTCTCTATCTAGACTATCATTTGTAATATTTTTTGATATATTATCTATATGATAATAATATGCATCAATAATATCACCTATTTTAATATCTTCTTTTTTTCCTTCTTCTTTTTTTTCTAATTGAATGATTGAATTTTTTAATAATTCTTTATCATCTATTTTTGTAATTTCTTCATAAAATGTATTAAATGTATCATTATCATAAAATTCTTCTATGCTAATATTTAAATCTGCTGGAATTTGAAATGTAATTAAATCATCATTTGGTATATTAAAAAGTTTATAAATATTTTTTTTAAAATTGTTAAAATTTTTATCTAATATTTTTTGTTTTTTATTGTTTTTATAACTAAATGATAATCCTAATGTTTTTTCTAATTGAAAGATTGAATTTTCTAATAATTCTTTATCTTCTATTTTCATAATTTCTACATAAAATTTATTAAATGTATCTTTATCATAAAATTCTTCTATGCTAATATTTAATTCTTTTGGAATAAGAAATGTAATTAAATCTTCATTTGATATTTCAAAAATTTTATAAATATTTTGTTTAAAATTATTAAATTTATTATTTAATATTTTTTGTTTTGTATTTTCATTATAACTAAATGATAATTCTAATGTTTTTTCTAATTGAAAGATTGAATTTTTCAATAATTCTTTATTTTCAATTTTTATAATTTCTTCATAAAATGTATTAAATGTATCTTTATCATAAAATTCATCTATTTTAATATTTAATTCTTTTGGAATATGAAAAATAATTGAATCATCATTTGATATATCAAAAAGTTTATAAATATTTTGTTTAAAAATATTAAAATTTTGCTCTAATATTTTTTGTTTTATATTTTCTTTATAACTAAATGATAATATTTCTTTTTTTTCTAATATAATTTTTGCTTTTTTTAAATCTTTATTTTCTATATTTATAATTTCTTTATAAAATAAATTAAATGTATTTTCATCATAAAATTCATTTATTTTAATATTTAATTCTTTTGGAATATGAAAAATAATTGATTCATTACTTGATATTTCAAAAAGACTATAAATATTTTTTTTAAGCTCATTGAAATTATTATCTAATTCTTTTTGCTTTGTTTTTCCTTCATAACTAAATTTAAATTTAATTTGATTGGCAATTGAATGATTTTCTTCTTTTATTGGTGTAGGTAATTTATCTGTTTTTTCTAATATAATTTTTGATTTTTTTAATAAATCCTTATTTATATTTATTATTTCTTGATAAAATAAATTAAATGTGTTTTCATCGAAAAATTCATTTATTTTAATATTTAATTCTTTTGGAATATGAAAAATAATTAAATCATTACTTGATATTTCAAAAAGACTATAAATATTTGTTTTAAAATCATTGAAATTATTATCTAATTCTTTTTGTTTTGTTTTTTCTTTATAAAGAAATTTACACTTTAATGAACTCATCTTTTATTAAATAAATTATTTATTTATATATAGGATTTCTTTTTATATAATTCTTTAACTATTTTTTTCTTTTTTATTTAATTATTAAATCAAATAAAAAATTATTTTTTTTTCAATTTTATTATTTTAATTTTACAATCAATATATTATAAAAATTAAAATAAAAATTTCAAATTTTATTACTTTATATATATAAATATATTTCTTATATTTTTTATTAATTTGATAAAATAAAATATCTTATAAATAATTTAAACAGAATCCCAATCAACAATAGCATCATCAAAATTACATTTTTTTAATGAATCTTCAGAAATAAAAACGAATAAAATTCCAGAATTTCCAATATTAATATCATCACAAAGATTTGAATCTAATTTAAACAAACATTCATCTTTTCCATTTAAATTAGGTCTAATATCTTCTTGAGTAAAATCAGGATAACCTCCAATTGAAGCAGAAATTTCTTTAATTTCTTTAATTAATAATTCTTCAAATTCAAAATTAAATTTTTGTTCAATTTCATAAATATTTTCATATCTTTTTCCAGTTATATTTTCAACTGCTTTAATTAAATTTTCATTATAAAGATAATTTGAAGGTAACATATAATCATTTGTCTTTTTAACAGAAATTAATTTAGGTTTTGATATTATATATTCTGAAGTATCAATTTCTGGTAAATTTTTTTGATAATTTTTTCCTTCTTCAAAATATTTAATTAAATATTTTGGAGGATAATTATTTTCAGAATCAGTAAAAATTTCTAAAATACCTTTTTTTGGATAATTTTCTAAATCAATTTTTTTTAAATTAATTTGAAGAAGTAATGCTAATTTATTTCCTTTTTCATCTGTTGGATATTTTTCTCCTTCTGGTAAATAGGGTTTTCCTCCTAATTTATCATCTAAAATATCTGGATTTCCTTCTATTACTTCTATTTCATAACAAGGTTTTTCTGTTAGTTTTTTAAATTCAGATATTACTTTTTTGGCGGATTCTTTATTTGTCATTTTTTTATTTTTTTTCGTTTAAATATTTTATTTTATATATTAATTTAAATTTTATTTTGTTTTTTTTTATGTAGATTTGTTTTATTATTTATTTTAAGTTATTGAATTTATTTATTGTTCATACATTTTTTTTAAGAAATAAAGATTAGTTAAAAATGGTTTAATTGAATTATAATTAATTTTTTTTTTATTCAAATTCATAAAATCAGTTTAAAAATAACAATTTTATAGTTAAATATATTTTTATTACATTAAATCAAATTAATTTAATATAATATTATTTTCAAATATTAATAAAGAATTCATTTATTTTTATACTTATTTCGAAATGACAAATTTTTTATTAATATGAATAAGTGATATAAATATTTATATTTATTAAAAAATTATATATATTACATTTATTCTTTTTTTATATTAAATAATTATTAAATTTTATGGAAAAAAAAGACAAAGAAAAAAATAAATCAGAAATATTAAAAAAAGAATCTGAAGAAATATTTGATTTAGATATTTCTTCTCTTTTAAAAAAAAATATTATTGAAAATGTTTCAAAATGTCAACATGAAATTTCATCTCAATGTTTTTATTGTCCTATATGTAAAATAAATCTTTGTCCTAAATGTAATGTAGATGAACATATTGAACATAATCTTATTAAAAAAGATGATTATCTTTATTATAATGAAGATTATTTTAAAAAAATTAATGAAAATATTAAAAAAAATAATTCTATAGAAATAAATAAAGCAAATCTTATTAAATTTATAGAAGAAAATATTGAAAAATTACATAATGAATTAAATAATATAAAAGAAAAAAAAATAAATGAAATAACTAAAATTTCAGATGATATTAATTCAAATTTTAATTCATTATTAAATAATTTTAATGATGTTAAAAAAGAAGTAAAAAAATATTTTCTAAAAAATGAAAAATTTTTTAATATTAATTCAAATTCTTATGAATATAATACAATTTTCTTAATGAATTTTGAATTTTTAAATTTAATAAATAATAAACAATTAAAAATATTAAATTCTCTAAATGAAATTAATGAAAATTATGAATCTTATAAAAATTATATTGAAAATCAAACACAAGATTTATCAAATAATTTATCAAGTTATTTAGTAAATATAATACCATCATTTAATTTTGATGATATTTTTTGGGATATAAAACTTAGATTAAAAACTTATAATGAACATATTGAAAAAATTCAAAAAAATCTTTTTGAAATTATAAATCTTGCTGGAAATATGGATGATTTAGTTGAATTAGTAACTATTCTTGATTCAAAAAGTAAAAAAGGAGTTGATTATATTTTTAATCAAGAATTTTTTAAAAAAAATAAATTAAATTATAATTCAAAAACTATTGATTTTAATAATAATAGAAAAGAAAATGATAATCAAAATAATGAAAATAGTAATAATGATAATAATAATTCTTATAATATTGAAAATAATAATAATGAAAATAAAAGTAATAATAGTAAAAATTGTACAAAAAAATTTAAAAAAGAATTACCAAAAAGAAATAATATAAATCAAACTTTAATTCGTTCAATTAGTACAGGTAAAAATTTACAATTGAATTCTGATAATAATATTAAAAAAAAGCTTTTTACTTCACCTCAAAACAAAACAACAATTTTTCAATCAAATTCAGAATTATTTAATAATAATAAAAATTGTATAATTCCAAAAAAAAAAACTGATATTAGAAAAATATTTTTCTCTCATTCAAAAGATAAATTATTAATAAATCAAAATTTATCAAAAAAAATAGATTATCATGATTTAATATTAGATAATGATTACAAAAAACGTTATTTTACATATTCAATAATAGATTTATACAATAAATTATTTTCTCAAAATCCAAAACGTTCATTAAATTCAAAAAATTTAATTTTATCAGATTACAATTTAAGAAATGTAAAATTAAAAGAATATGCAAAGCCAATAACAGGAACAAATGAAATATTAATTTACAATCCAAAAATAAATAGTTCAATAAAACATAAAATAAAATTAGAAAAAGATATAATAGGATATGAAAAATTTCCAGAAGGATTACGTCACATTTTAATAAATGAAACATTATATATATGTGGTGGTGTAGATTTATTAGGAAATCCAATTTCAATATCATGTGAATTTAATATATTAAATTTGGAATTTAAAAAAATTGAAAATATGAATTGTCAAAGGGCATATCATTCAATAGAATTTTTAGAAAGTTTTGATTGTTTAATTGTAATTGGAGGACAAAATAATAAAACTTGTGAAATATATGATTTATTTACTAAAAAATGGATTCGTATACCAGATTTAAATTATTGTAGAGCAAATACAAATATTTATTTTGATAAATTTTCTTCTGATATTTATGCAATTTTTGGTATGATTGGTTCAATTACAAAAACTAAAAATAATAATATTGATATTATTGAAGTTATTGAATTAAATGATATTAATTCTGGTTGGTTTAAAGTTGATTATTATAAAAGTAATAATTTAAATTTAAGAGAAGAAATTGTACAAATTGCTCCTTTTACTAGAGATAAATTACTTATTTATGGAGCAAAAAATAATCGTTTTGGTAATAAATTATATGCACTTTTTCTTATGGATAAAAATGAAATTGTTATTGCTGATGAAAATATTAGAGATGAAATTAAAAGAGAAGAAAATAAAATTTTAAAAATAAGAAAAGAAATTAGTAAAATGGTAAAATGATATATTTTTTTTTTGTATTGATTTAAAGATAATTATTAGGTTTTATATATTTTTTTGATTTATTTAATTTATTATTTTTTTTTTTTGAAAAAGGAATTTATTTAAATTAAAAAAATTAAAAAAAATATTTTTTGATGATTAAATTTTTTTATTTTATTTTTTTCAATTAATTGGGATTAAAAATCAATTTTTAATTTTATTTTTTATCATTTTTTTTAAAGATGAAAAAATCAGGTTTTCAACAATTAAAAGAAATGTTTGATAATGTTGATTTAAATAACAAAGATGATTTAGATGAAGAATATAATGAAAATGAAGGTGAAAATTATGTTATAAGAGGTAAAAAAGATAAAGTAAAAAAAGATTTAAAAAATTTTGACAAAATACAAAAAGATTTAAAAAAATATGAAGGTAAAATAACATCATATAAAAAACTTCAAAAACAAAATTATGAAGAAGAAGAAGAAGAAAATGACAATTTTGAAAATGAAGAAGAAGAAGAAGAAAATTTTGAAAATGAAGAAGAAAATGAAAATTTTGAAAATGAAGAAGAAGAAGAAAATTTAGAAAATGAAGAAGAAGAAAATAATAAAGAAGATAATATTAAAAATGAAGAAGAAATAAATTCAAATGAAGAAAAAGAAAAATCAGAAGAATATTATGATAATGATATAAAAGATATAAAAAAAAGAGAAAAAATGGATAAAGAAGATGAAGAATATTTAAAAAAAATAACTCAATATACTCCATCAGAAATAAAAAAAGGTAAAAATGTAGAAAATCAAAAAAATTTATATGATTTTTTCCTTGGATTAAGAATTTCAATGCAAAATTTATTAACATCAATAAATTCTCTTCCTCCATATCAAACATTTAATTTATTTTTAAATTCTGCTGATGATGTTGCAAAAAATCAATATTCAAAAATAAATAATGAAATATTAGAATTAATTTTAAAAATGATTAATATACATAAAAAAATATTAAAAAAAAGTAATTTATGTTCAAATGAAAATTTTAATGTAATTGATAATTGTAATTTAATTATTAATAATTTAGAAGAAAAAAATGAAATTGATAATAATAATATAAAAGATATTTTATCATTTCATGAAAAAATTAGTTTAATTAATGAAAAAATTATTAATATTTGGTATAGAAAAACTTTAGTAAATACATTTAAAGCAAATAATAAAATTTTAAAAGTTTTAAATGATGATTTTTCAAAACATATTATTTCAAATATAAAAAATAATTTTGAAAATGTGAGAAAAAATACAGAAAAAATTAATAATGAAAAATTATTAGGAAGAAAAAGAATAAGTGAAGAAGAATATGATTATGATAAAGAAATTTATAATGATATTGATTTTTATAATTTTTTACTTAAAGAATTTTTATTAAATAATGAAAAAGATATTGAAAATGATAAATTAGATAGTGAAAATAGATATGATTTAACTATGAAATATATTTTAAATAGAAAAGCAAAAGTTAAAAAAAATGTTGATACTAAAGCATCTAAAAATAGGAAAATTAGATATGATAAACATGAAAAAATTATTAATTTTATGGTACCTCAAATTAATAATAAAGAATCTATTGGAAGAAATATTATTGTTAATTCACTTTTTGGTATGCATAAAAAAATTAAAAATAATAATGAAGATGATAGAAAAAATAATAATATTAATGATATTGATATAATATAAAATTTCTTAAAATAAATTCTTTTTTAAATTTTATTTTTACAAAAATGAATATTTATTTAATTAAATATTAAATAAAATATATTAATTTCTATATATATAATATTTCAAGAATTAATTAGTTGAAAAAAAATATAATTTGTATTTTATTAGTCTTTTTTTTCAAATAATCAATATATATTTAAATTTAATTTAAAAACAAATAATTAAATATAAACAAAAATTTTAAATTCAAATGTCTCAACAAGAAAAATTACCATTAATTAAAGAAATTCATTCAATTCAAGCACATAATGAAACAATTAATCAAATATCAATTTTTCCTTCTGGTAATTTAATATCAGTATCATATGATTGTACAATTAAAATATGGGATAAAAATTTAAATATTCTTCAAAAAATAAATCAAGAAATAGTAATTTTATGTGTAAGTATTAAAGATAATAATAATTTTGTAATATGTACAAATGAAATTCAAATTTGGTCAAAAAATAATGTGAATGATACATTATTTAAATTAAAAGAAAAAATAACAAAAATTCAAAATGGTTTTACAAATTTTATTTTATATTGTTCAAATGATGATTTAATTGGAATTTCATGTCATTTTTGGGTAACTGTATATTCAAAAGTAAAAAATAAAAATATTCATCAAAGTAAAATTACTTTAATTCAAAACTCAGTTGATTCACTTTTATTATTAGAAAAAGATAATATTTTAATTATATGTGGAAGACAAGGATTATATTTTTGGAATAGTAAAATATGGGAACAAAAAAAGTATTTACATAATGTAAAATGTATTGGAAATAATTCACTTTATAAGTTAAATAATGATATTATTTTATGTGGTGGAATTAATGAAATGAAAATTATTAGTATTTCTCAAATGAAAATTATTCAAAAAATAAAAAATCAATTTCTTTATTTAGGAATTTGTAGTTTAAATAATAAAAATATTATTTTATGTGTAGGAGAAAGTAAAGATATTATTATTTATAAAAATAATGATGATTATAAATTTTTAGGGAAAATTGTTAATGCAAATAATCAAAATATTAGAGGAATTTTTACTATTAATAATGATTTAATTTGTACTTATTCAAACGATAAAATTATTAAAATATTTAAGATTACAAGTTAAAAAATAAAAATTAGATTTTTATAAATATATTTTTTCTAAAAGTATTTTTGATTTTATTTAATATCAAATTATATTTAAATTATTTTTATAAATTATTATATTTATTTAAATAATTAATAAAATAATTTATTCAATAAAAAAAAAATGAAAAATTCTCATTCAAATAAAGAAATAGATTTTGAATATCATCTTCAATATATTAAAACAATATGTGAAAATAATGATTGTATAACATCAATAGATATTTTTCCTTCAGGAAAAATAATTTCAGTATCAAGAGATACATCAATAATAATATGGGATGAAAATTTAATATTATTAGAAAAAATAAATAATGCCCATAATAATTATATTAATGATGTAAAAACAAAAGATGAAAATAATTTTATAACATGTTCATATAAAAATATAAAAATATGGACAAATAAAAATAAAAAATGGATATGTAATCAATCAATAAATAATGCACATAATAGTGTAATATTTAAAATATTATTTTGTTATAATAATAAAATGATTTCATGTTCTGAAGATCAAACAATAAAAATTTGGGAAGAAACAAATAATAAATTTCAATTAATAACATCATTATCTAATTCAGGATGTATTTGTTCAATTTTAATATATGAAAAAAATAATATTTTAATTTCTACTGGTGATAATACAATAATTTGGAATTTTCAAAATTTTTTAATTATAAATAAATTTGATATTGAATGTTTTAGTTCAAATGCTTTACAAAAAATTGATAATAATAGATTTATAATTGGAGGAGGTAATGATAATATTTTAAATATAATTTCTATTTCTGAAAATCAAATAATTGCAAAAATTTCTTCTATTCAATGTATGGGAATTTGTGTTTTAAAAAATAAAAATATTATTTTAATTGGAGGTTATAGTTATGATATTGTTATATATAATAGTAATAATTATCAGTGTTTGTTATATTTAAAAGATATTTGTATTAATAGTATTTATGGTTTTAAAGAATTAAATAATGGTTTAATAGCTTCTTATTCTTGTAAAAATAATATATTAATATGGGAAATTAAAAAATATAAAAAATAATAAATTTTCATAAAATAATTTTTGGAAAATTAATCTTAATTTTAGTTTTATGATATAAATTATTATTTATTTTTATTATTTTATTAGATTTAATTTTTATAAAAAATTATAAAATATAACAAACACTGATAATTATT
>JAJMZS010003662.1:0-10512 GCA_023807205.1 Isotricha prostoma | reverse complement strand
TGATGAATTAAAATGTGGTTGGAGTATTCAAACTGATTTAGCTAAAAGTGTTTCTAATATTAGAAGTATTGTTTGGCCTGGATATTATGCTTATCATAAAAGTAATTCTGATTTATTTGGTGGTGTTTATATTGGTTTTGGTATTAAAAATGTTGATATTCCTTTTATGCAACAATAATTTGGTTTTTTTAAATTAAATTTTACATTTTTTTTTTAAATTTTTTTTTTTGTTTTGTTTTATTTTTTTAATGTTTTTTTTTATTATTTAATAATGATTTTAAGAATTGAGGTTAATTATAGCATATGTGATATTATTATTTTATGTAAAATATACATTTATGAAAAATTTGAAATTGTGTTTTTTTGGTTAAATTTAATTTATGTAAAACTAATTTTTTTTATTTTTTTAAATTTTTTTTTATTATAAAATATAAATTTAATATCTGCTTTTTAACATTTATATTCATAATAAAAAAAATTAATATTTAATATCAATATATAATAAGTATGTTTATATTAAATCTAAAATTAATCAATAATATTCAAAATTATATATTATTTAATATATTAGTATAAAAAATGTCCAATAATGATATAAGTACTCATAAAAATAATATCCTAATTCATTTTAATAAATGTTCTCACAAAACAATAAAAAATCCAAAAAATAAAAAATATTCATTTTGTCAAGACTGTGGAGGAATAATAATGAAAGAAAATTCAAAAAATTACTTTATTATAAAACCAATATCATTAGAAAAAGAATTAGATGAAGATCCCGTTCAATTAGTTAATATAATGAAAGAAAGAGATCCAATTCCAAAAGAAAAAATAGAAGTTGAATCATCATATTTAAAAAAGAGAAAAAGCATAATTTCAGATTTACAAAAATTAAGTATAAAAATGAAATATTCAGATTCTACATTTTATAGAACACTTTATTATTTAGATAATATATTAGGAAAAATGTCTGAAATAAGTATAAAAAAAACTACTTATTTTACATTGGCTTATTTTTTAATTAGTGGAAAATTTAACGAAATTGATATTTTTGAACCTGACTTAAATGACTTTTTTGATTTTAGTGATAAAATAAAATTATCAATAGAAGAAATTTGCAAATATGAAATGTTAGCTTTACAATTAATTGATTATAATGTAATAATTTATTCTACTTATGATTGGTTAATGGTTTTATTAAATAACGGTTTCATTTTTGAAAATGAAATTGATAACAATTCTAATAATATTATAAATAATATTTATAATTATATTAAGAAAAGTTTAGCTATGATAACTTCAAGATCTTTTTTTGTTAAATATCATCCTTTACAAATTGCTTTTAGTTTAATTCATTTTGGAAGAGAAAAATTTATTGAAAAAAATGATGAAAAGTATTTCCTTTTTATTCAAGATATTTATAATATTAAATTTTCAGATTATGAAGATTGTTTAGAAGAAGTTAAAAATGAATTTTCTGAAAATAAAAAAAAAGATAAAAAAACAAAGAAAAAGAAAAGAAATGAAAATAAAGAAAATTTATCTTTATCAAATAATGTTTTTTTTCAATCAGTTGATAAAAAACCATTTTCACATACTCAAATATCAATTAATAAATTAGAAGATGTAGAAAAAAGTGATATAATATTTTCAGAAAAAAATGAAGAAAATAATAGTGAAATAAATGAAAAAGGAAAAGAAAGAAGAACAAGTAAACATATGTCTACAAAATTTGAAAAAACACTTGATATTGCAAAAATGAATAATTCTTCTAAGACTAAAAATAGTTTTGTAAATGATATTGATAAAATTAATTCAATTGGTACTTTTGGTGATAAACATGATTTTACTAGAAGAGAACCTAAATTAAAAGGTACTATTATTAATGATGAAAAAGAAGTTAAAGATATTAAACAAAAAGTAAATGAAAAGAAAAAAAATATATCAAAATTTAAACCTAATAAGTAATTATATAAGATTATCAAATAATTTTTTTATTTATTACATGTTATAAATATTATAGGTAAAACTATATTTAAATTTATAAAATAGAAAAAAAAAAAAAAAGATTAACTAAAAAAAAAAAAATAAATATAAAATATATAAATTAATTTATCAAAAGTAAGAATAATAATAACTTTAAAAAATATTTTTTTAAAAAACTTAAATAAAAAAAAACATTTTTAACCAGTTAATTTATACAATAATTCTCCAGCAAATAAAAGAAAAATTCCACCTCCAATATACATAATATTCTTAGTAGAAATTCTCTGACAAATAAAATTTCCACATAAAATTCCCAAAGCACAAGTAAGTATAAATGCAAGAGTAGTTCCAATGATAACACCATATAAATTATAAACTGCAGCAATAGTAACAGTAGCAATTTGACTTTTATCTCCAATATCACTTAATAAAAAAGTAATAAATAAAGCAAAACATAAACCATAAGTTGTTTTATTATTATTAAAATCATTTTTTTTATTATTATTTTTTAATCTTGAATTATGAGGTGTCGTTGCTTCTGTTTTTATACTCTCATATTCATTTTCATCTGTTTCTATCATTAAATAATAATCTTGTTCTACTTCTTCATCTATTTCTAATTCTTTTTTTGTTAATTCAAATAAATCACTTAAACCTTTATTTTTTTCTATTGCTTTACCTTCCATTATTGATAGTATTCCAAACATTAAAAATAATGAAAATGCTATACAATTCATTACTGTTTGATTTATTATTAGTGGTAATATGTATCCTAAACCTATTGATATGTAATTCATTAGTAATGTTGCACTTAATGCTGTTATATATAATAATAATGGAGGAAGTTTTGATGTCATTAGGATTATTATTATGAATGTTTTATCTGTTATTTCTGAAAGGAATATTAAAAAAAATGATGATGTTATTGATGATAAAAATCCAGTTGTCATTTAATTATATTTATAAATATTTAAAAAAAAAGAAAGTTATTAAAAATAAAAAATGAAACTAAAAAATAAATTGAATAATATTTTAAACATAATAAAAATAATTAAAAATTTTAGAAAATAACAAAAATAAAAAGAATAAAAAATTTAATAAAACAAAATCCCAAATAAAAACCAATATTATATCCACTAGGACATTGTATAGTAAAAGTAATATTATGAAATGGTTTACAATTAGCTTTTATGATATTTCCTTCATTATCAGTATATTCCCAATAAGAAATATATTTAGAACTAGATACAGAATCTTCTTCTTCTTCAGCATCAAATTGAATATTCCCGTCATCATCAGTAACAGCTTCTTCATCAGTATCAGCTTTTAAATAACTAACTAATTCAGTTAAAAGTGGTCTTGCCATTAAAGGATTTCCTCTTTTTCCATATGGATAAATGCATTTTTTATCTTTTGATTTTTTACTACAATAATTACCAGAAAAATATGAATGATAAGCAACTAAAAAATTCTTAAAGTAAGTATTATCATTTAAAACAATACAACTACCTTCATCATCAAAAACAGCACAATTTGTAAGAGCATAATCAGAATAAAATCTAGAACTATTTGGTGAAGCATAACAACTTAAATTATAAATTAAACGACTTGCATAATTTCTTCCAAATTTTACATAATCATCATACATATGTGCAGTTGCATTTGTAAAATAAATTAAATCATCATTATATAAATTTGATAAAAATATTTGCATTGCTGAAATATTTACTGTTAAATCTATACAATATTGTGCTACTATGTCTATGTAATTATATGCATATGATAAATTTATATAACAACATGATTTTGATATCTTATGACAAACATCCATTGATTCTATTGTTTTTGTACTGTTTGATGGATTTTGGAATACATTTTGTTTTAAACAATCTGCTACATGTGTGTCTTTTTTTAAGGAAATAATTCCAGTTAGCAATATTGTAAATAATAGTATTTTAAAGATGTTCATTTTTTTTATATTTTTTTAATTGAATTATTTGAAATATAAATAAATATAAAATTAAATATATGAAATTATTTTTATTATTAAAAAAATTTTTTATTAAATATTTCCATATTTATATTATTTTTCCATATCAGAATCACTATTTTTACAACTTTTTTTAGGTGAAGTATAAGTTTTAAAATTTTTTTGAAATTCATCTTCAATAATATTTAAATTTCCAATATCTTCCATAATAGTAATAGTATGTTTCTTTGTATTTTTCCTACATCTAGAACTTAAAGATTGATTATTATTAAAAGGTGAAAGTGAAAGTGATTTAGTTTTAATTTTTAATCTAATTTTTTCTCTTTCTTTTTCCTTTTCTTTTTCTCTTTCTTTTTCTTTTTTTTCTTCTCTTTCCTTTTCTTTTTTTTCTTTTTTTTCTTCTTCTTCATTTCTAATTTTTTTCAAAACATTATAAAATTTAGTTTTATTATCCCATTTAATAAAAGCATTAACATAATCATTACCAATAGTAATTAATTTATCAATACTCATAGCATCATAAACAACATTTTCTCCATTTAAATTTTTATCACTAACATTCATAATACTAGTTTCAATAGCATAAGAAAAAGAAATATTTAATTCATTATAAGCAATAGCTCTCGCAGTTTTTAATTTAGATTTAGCAATAGTATATTTAGCACCATTTATTTCATAAAATTTAGCTTCTTCTTCAAAAATTTTCATAAAAACTTTTTCTTCATAAAAATGATAATTTTTATGAAATTCTTTATTAACATAAACTAATTTACCATTAACTTTTTTTTTCTTAGGTGAACAACCATATAAAGCACAATTTGGCATTTTTGAATGTCCATGAAAATCACAATAAAAAAGTGCTTTATTTAAAAATAAAAATTGTTTAGCATATAATATAGTAGGAGAAATAGTATTTCTTGGATCAGACCACATTCTATTTAAATCTTTACCTAATAAATTATTTCTATAATGTCCATTTATAACACCATCTGGATTTAACATTGGAATAATTTTAAAAATGTATTTATTTCTTAAATCTGAACTTTTTTTTTCTAAAAGTGAATTTATTACACTTTCTATTACATATGAACCAACTGTTTCACCTGGATGAACTCTACTTGTAAATATTATATTTTGTCTATTTTCTATTTCTTTTATTGGAGATGAAAAATTAGTTATGTATATTATATCTAATGGATTTCCTGAGATTGAATTATTTAAAGTTGAAAAACGTAATTTTGATTTATTTTCATTATTTAAACTTAAGGAATTTAAATATTCTTGTAATGTTGTATATGTATATGGGTAACAATATGAAAAAAAAATTGGAGTGTTTATATTATCTTTTGTTACATAATATGAAAATGTTAATGTGTAAAATGTTGAATTTGAATTGTTGTTTTCTTTATTTTCTTTATTTTGATTATCATCTTCTTTTTCATCTATTTCATCACTTAAATTTTGATTTATATTATTTAATGGTGTTATTGGAATTGAATTTGGATAATAAAATATATTAAATGTATTTCTTGTCCATTTATCATTTTTGTTATAAACTAAAACTTTTACATTTGAATTATTATCATATGGTATTTTTTTTTTAATAAAGTTTAAAATGTTAAATTTGTAATTTCCTTCATTTTTGCATTTTATATAAAAATAAAACCAAGAATAATTTTTTTCATTATTATAATCTTTTCTCATTAAAATATCATATTCTTTTATTTCAGGATTATTTAAATCTATTGCCATTCTTAAATTTCCTTCTTCAAAAAGAGAATCAAATTCAACATCATCATTCAACTCTTCTTCTTTAAATTCTTCTATAAATTTCCCATTATTTCCATCAATAAATCCTTCAATTGACGTAGGATCACATTGAAGAATATTTAAAAGATAATCATAATTAATTGAAGTATTAATTTTATTTTTTTCCTCTTCATTATTTATGTCAGTATATACTAATTTATTATTTGGATTTTCTGATTTATATGAATTTAAATTCTGATTATTTAATTCAATACATTGTTCTAATGTATATATTTTTCTATTTTCGTTTTCTATATTTTTTTTTACTCCATCTGTTTTGTCTATTTTTATATTTTTTAATTCTTTGAAAACTCCTATTTTTGGCTTTTTTATTGTAAATTTATTTGATATTGGTGATGTTAATAAATTATTTGTTATTTCTGGAAATAAAAAATCTGTTTTATCCATTTTAAATTAAATTATTTTTAATTTTTTTTTTGAATTTTAAATTTTAAAAATTCAAAAATAAAAATATGAATAACAAACTAAATAAAAGATCAACTTCAGTTCAATTAAAAAGAATAAATTTTAATAATTCAAAAAATAATAAAAAAGAACTTTTTTTCCCTTATAAAAATCAAACAGTTATTAAAAACCTTCATAATACAACAAATAAATATTTTAATAATATAAGTATTGACTGGGAAGAAAGAAATAAAAAATTAGAAAAAAAATTTGAAAAAATTTGCAAAGAAAGATATGATAAAGAATTTGGAGAAATAAGAAGTACCCCAAAAATAGATAAGAGAAGTAAAAAAATAATAAATTATTTAGAAAAAAAAAATCAACAAAATAAGAAAAATTATAATTCATCTCAAACAAATAATATAGATAATTATACCTTTATAGAATATTATAAAATATTTAATAATAGGAAAAATAAATACAATAATTTCACATCTCCAGATATAAAAAAACCTGTTAAAAAGATTTCAAATAAAATAAAGAATGATATAAAAAATAAAGAAGAGTTTAAAAATGATGATAAGAATTATTTTAATTCTATTAATTATGAAGATGAAAAATTTAATAATACAAGTAATAAATTCCATTTAAATAATAATTCAAGAAATTTTCAAGACAATAAAAATAAAAGTGAAACATTTTTTGATAAATATTATTTTTCAAAAAATAAAGAATATTTTAATAAATCACATTCACTTAATAATTGCTTATTAAATAAGATTATTCCAATTATTGATAAAGATGCTAATAAAACAAATGACATTCTAGAAAATTATTCAAATAAAAATATTATATCTTCTTGTAAACATTTGAATTTAAATAAATATTATTTGGATAAAAAAATAAAAAACAAGCCAAACCAAAAAAATAATTATATAATTAATCTAAAAAAAGCTAATGCAATTATAAATAGAAGAATTAATGATTTAAAAAAATTTATGTTATTTACAAATAATATTGAAATAAAAAAAGAAAAAGAAAAAATAAATGAGTTTAAATACCAATTTGAAAAGCAAAATAAATTACAAAAATCTTCAATTTTAAAAAAACCAAAAAAATTTCTAATTGGAAGCCCTATAATTTAAAATAGAAAAAAAAAATGATTATAAATTGAATGAATATATCAAAATTAAATCAATTTTATATATAAAATAATTTAGTAAACAAATATTATTATATATTATTTAAAGTTAATTTAATCAAAAAATTCTTTTTTTATCATTTTTTTAAAAAAGTGAACAACCTAAATAACTAAGAAAAAAAATATATTTTTTTTTTATTTAAATATTAAAAAATTTTAATATTTAAAATGGAAAAAAGTCAAACTCTTTTCGTGGACCCAATTGCTGATATGTTTTTTAACTTAAAAAATTCAAATAATCATTCAATAAATACTAAAAAATCTAATCAAGATAAATTAAAAAAAGAAAATAATCTACAAAAAAAAATTATTTCTTCATCTAATAATGAAAAAAGTAAAATAAATAATAAACAAAATTTATTAACTTCAATTAATAAGAATTCATCAAATGAAAAAATAATAAAAACATTTGATAATAAAAAATATATTATTAAAAAAGGTAATTATAATAATTCAAATGAAAATACTATCATTTCATCAAATGAAAAAAATAAAAAAGTTAATCAATTAACAAATTCGTCAAATAAAAAAATTAATAATAACAATGAAAAACAAATAAAAAATTCATCATTTTCATATAATGAAAAAATAAAAGATAGATTCAAAGAAAAAGAAAAAGAAAAAGAAAAAATTAAAGAAAGAGAAAAAAAAATAGAAAAAGAAAAGGAAATTCAAAGAAAAAGAAAATCAAATATTTCAGAAGAAGAAAATATTATTTATTCAATGACAACAAATTTTACATCTCTAGAAGATTTTGATAAGAAATTAATGGAAAATCAGAGTAAATTTGAAAAGTATTTTAAAAAAGAAACTTTCAATGAAATAAAAGCTCCTCCTCCTTCAATTATTCAAAAAAAGGTTATTAAAAATGAAAATTTAGGAAAAAAAAGAGAAAGAAATTCACCTTTAAAAGAAAAAGAAAGAGAAAGAATAAAAAATAAAGAAAAAATAAAAGATAAAAAAATAGAAAATACTAAAAAAAATAATGAAAAAGAAAATTCAAATTTAAAACACAAATTGGATAATTTTAAAAATTTAATAGATAAAAAAGTAAATAATAATGAACAAAAGAAAAATTATAATAATATTTCAAATAATGAAAGTACAAAAAAACAAAATATACTAATATCAAAAAAAGAAATCAATGATAAAAGTCAAATAAAAAAATCAGAAGAAAATAAGGAAAAAAAAATAATCTCACCACCAAAAAATAAAATAGATATTAAAGAAAAAAAATTAGATAGTATAAAATCAAATAAAATTAAAGAAAATAATATTTCAAAAAAAAACATTCAAAACAATAATCAAAATAATAATCAAAATAATAATAAATTAAATGCTTTAAAAATGATATTAAATAAAAACAAAAAAGATAATAATCAGAGAAATATAAAAATATCAAATGAGATTATAGGAAATTTAAAAAAAAAAATAAAAGAAAAAAATGATGATAAATATGAAAAATTAAAAGATGCAAAAGATATATTTAAAAGTACATCAAAATCAAAATATTTACAACAAAAAAAATATCATGATGATGAAGATAAATATGATGATAGTTTTATTGATGATACAGAATTACCTGAAAATAAAAGTTATCTAAAACAATTAAAAGATATTAATAGAAAATTACAAAGAGGACCAATTTTTGATGATGATAGTGATATTCAAGAAGATAATTTTGACCAAATTCAAAAATTAGAAATTAATACTTTAAAAATTGCTGAAATGGAAGATTATAGAGAAGAAATTAAAGAAATGATGAGAAAAAAGAAAAAAAAATAAATTTTTATTTTTTTTTAATATTTTCTAATATATAAATTTTTTTATTTTTTTTTTAATTTTTTTACTATTTTATTATAAAATAACTTTAGTTTATTTAAATTTAAAAAATTAATGGTTGAAATGAATATTAGTTTAAATAATGGAAATAATAAAGAGAATATTTTCTTAAGAAATCAAATTGAAGAAAATCAAAATCAAAAAACTTCAATTCAATATTTTTGTCCTTATGAAAAATTACCAATAATAACTTCTGAACATATAAGTTTATTTTCAATAAGAAAAATTACAACAATACTTTCTATTAAAGGATTTAAATGGGAAGAAATTTTTCAAGTAATAACACAATTAAGAGTAATTCATAAAAATTTTCCTAATTTATTTTATAAAATATTTAATTTTTGTTATATTTCAGTTGAATCTAAAATTTTTGAAATGAATCAAAAAATTTCTATTAATTTACTTTTATTATTATCAGAAGTATTTAGTAGAAAATTTAATGAAAATACAAATGAATTTTATTATCAACTTAATTATTTAAAAGTTTTTTTAGATAAAATTATTAAGAATTCAGTTTCAATTAATAGAATAGAAAATGGAATTTTAAAAATGCAATGTATTGTTTGTATAAGTAATATTTGTATTGTTCAAAATTCTTATCAAGCTCTTCTTGTTATTTTAAAATATTTAATTAATAATGAAAAAAATTTTTTTATTTCTGAACAAACTTTTAAAATAATTGAAGAAATTATTAAAAATATTGATATTAATAATTTACTTAATCAAACTAATTATCAACCATTAATAAAACTTATTATTAATTTATATTTTGTGAAAAAATTAAATTATCAAAAATATGCTTTTAATTTATTTAAAATGTTAAATGATAAAAATTTAAATTTACTTAATTTGAATTTAGATAATAATGAACTTAACTTTTTAAGAATAATTAAAGATTTTGGAGCCACTCATAGTAAAAAAAAAGATTTTTCCCAAAGTCTTCTAATAATTCAAAAAGATAAAATTAAATATTTAAGCAGAAATAACAATATAAATAAAGAAAATAATTTTATATGCGTAAATTTATAATAGTTCATTATTTGTTATTATAAATAAAAAATTTTTATTCTTTAATATTATTTTAAAAATATATTATACAAAAAAAAATTATTTTTAATTAATTTAATAATTAATCTAATTTTATTAATTTTAGATTTCTTTTTTAATTTAAAAATTTTTAAAAACTAAAATATTCATTATTATTAAATACTCAATATATTTTTTTCAATATTACTGATGATTATTGTATTTATTATAATTTTAATCTTTTTGAATTATT
>JAJMZS010003661.1:0-10532 GCA_023807205.1 Isotricha prostoma | reverse complement strand
ATATATATTAATTTTTATTATTATGAAAGATATTTTTTACAATATTATACTAAAATTTTTATATTGATAATTAAAAAAAATTATTTTTATCAAAAATTAATTCAAATTTAATAAATTTTTGTTATAAAATATTTTTACAAAATATTTATTATAAAGATTCTAAATAAGAAACAATATACTGAACCATTGAATTCCAAATTTCAACAAATTCAAATTTATGTTCTTTAATTTTTGTAAATTCATTTATAATTCAATTCAAGATTACTAAATAAATTATCAAAATTATTATTTATAACATTATTAATATATTCTTTAAAAGAATTTTTATTATCTTGTAAATCACTCAAAAATGAATCAACTGCATTTCTATGTATTGATTCAAAATCAGTAAATTTATCCTTTACCCATGAAAAAAGTCTTACAACACCACCAATTAAAAAATAATCTTTTACTTTTCCAACACTATTAATATGTCTATCAGTTCCACTAAAATAAGTTCTTCTTGAATATGAACGATTTTCTGCTTCTTTAAATGCTTCAAGTGGTTTTCCTCCTTCTATATTTGCATCATAATCTAATTTATCAATTTCTTGTTTTGAGTAGTCAAAATATCTTTCTAAATCATAATTAATATTATTACAATATGTAGAAAAATATATTGAGATTCTTGAACTTGTATAATTTAATTCTTTTGAGAAATTATCAGGATCTCCAATATATCTTCTCAAATAATTTATTTCTGAATTTACATTACCTTCAAATCTTTCTAATTGGAGATTTTTATCTCTAATTGCTGAATTTTTATAATTGATTAATTTTTGTTTAATATTGTTGTAATTTTCTTTGGAAAATACATTTGGATTCAGTTTTACTAAATTATCAATTGCTTTTAATTTTATTTTAAATATTGATTTAAATACTTTTTGAACAAATTGAATTATCATAATTTTTCTATCATTTTGGAAATATTTTACTGCATTATTAATTGTTTGTTTTAAATTTAACGCTACATTTTCTATATTAGAATTTAGATAATCAGAATATGATTTTTTATTTTGTTTAACATAAAAATAGTTTTTAACTATTTTTATTATATTTTCATATGTTATTAAATCAATTTCTTCATATCCATAAGTTATTAATATAATTTTGAGTTGTTCAACTGCATCTACAAAATCATTATTATTATTTATATTATATGAATTATAATCTGATTCATCATAAGGAATTTGTTCTAAAATATCATTAGCTAAATCTTCTAATTGTTCTTTTTTATCATTTTGATAATTCATTTTAATTTCTATTAATAATTGAATATTTTGAAGAAGATTTTCAAAATTTATATATTGTTTATAAAATTTATTTGAAAATGAAGTAACATGTAATTCATCAAATGTTTCTTCATTTTCCCAATCCCTTTTATCAAATGTTAATTTTTGAGCTTCAGTAAAAGTTTTTATTAATGTTTCTTTCATTATAATAATATCAGATTTTTCATTATTATATTCTTGATTTGTACTTAAATTAACTTGTTTCTCATCAATAAAAGTTAATATAAAAAGACAAGTTTTAAAAGAAAATTGAGGATTTCTACATGTTACTAAATTTATAATTTTTTTAATTAATTGAATAATATCACTATCAAATATTCCTTTATAAAATAATATAAAACCATCAATTGATTTTAATAAATCAGATGCATTATTTAATACATTATTTTCAACATCACTACTAGTATATAATCCAGGAAAATCTAAAAATTCTAATTTTTCTTTTATTTCATCATCATAATTATATTCATCTAATATTTGAATAGAAGTTTTTAAAATATAATATTTTAATTCATTAGAATTATTTTAATTGAGTTATTCTATTTTTAATATTTTCTTCACCTATAATATATTCTCCATTATTTTTTTCTTTACTAAAACTTTTTAGCTATGTATATCTTTTTCTGCTTCAATTAAACAAATATCTTCTTTTGATTTAGTATATTTTATTATTAAAGCAAATTTAGTACATTCAGATATAGATGTTTGTAATAAATTTAAATTATATCCAATTATATTATTTAAAAATGATGATTTTCCTGTTGAATATTTTCCTATAAGTAAAAACCTAATCACCAAATTATTATTACTTAAATATTCATTTAAAAAATCACAATCTATTTTTAATTTATTAATATTTTGATTTTTTTGTTCTAAATTTGAAATATTGTTAAATATCCATTAATTGTTCTTAAAAATTTATGTTCTTCATTGATTTTTTGAGGGTTTTTATAAAAATAATATAATATTTCTTTTGCCTTATATATTTTATTAGTTTTTGAAATATCATAAATTTTCTTTTTTAATGATAAAAATTCTGGGATATCTAAATAATCACTTATTACTTGCTTCATTTTTGATATTATATTATTTTCTAAAATTTCATTTTTAGAATCTTTTTCTTCTTTTCCTTTTTTATTTATATTAAAGATATATTTATAATATATATAATCTTCTATTGTAAAACATTTATTATATGTGTATTTTTCTTTAATTATTTTATTTATTTTTTCCATTTCATTTTTATCTTCTTCATTTCTTTCATTATATTCAACAAAATTTTTTTCTTCATCAATTATTTCTTTTTTTAAATTAAAATCTTCAATCAAATTCTGTTTAATAATTTTAATAAAATCCTTTTCAGAATGAATTTTACCTTTTTCATTTAATATATAAAAAATATAATCTATAAATGTATGATATTTATATACTTTTAGATTTAATATTTGAGATGATAAATCAATACAATTTTTTTCTAATTGTTCATCATTAATAGGTTTATTTATATTTTTTAAAAAATTTTTAAATTCCTTAAATCCTTCTTTTTTTTTATTAATATCTTCATATTTATCTATTTTATTAAAAATAAATAAAGAATTTTTATAAGCATCTATTATTTTATTTTCTCTATCTAATCTTTCTTTTTCAATTATTTTATTTTTTGATTCTTTTTGATTTCTTAATTGATTAGAATCATTTTCTGATATTATTTCTTTATAATCTTTAACTTTTGTAAAATTATTTAAAATAAGTTTAACTTGATTACTTTTATAACTAAAACAATCAAATATAAAAATAGCAAATTTAATATTATTTTGAATAATAGGAATAATATTTTGAAAATAAAATTGACTATTAAATTCGTCTTCATTATTATTATTATTATTTATATTATCATTTCTTTCATTTAATCCAGGTACATCCATAAATTCAAAATAATTTCCATATTTTTCATTTTCACCTCTAAAAAATGGAATATTTGTTTCTAAAATAAGAAAATAATCATTTATTAATCTACTATTTGTTTCCATTATATGTTTATTTCTTTTTGCAATTAATTTTTTTATATCACTTTCTTTTTCATCTTTTAATAATTCTCCTTTAATAAAATTTGGTTTATTAATCCAATCTTCATCTTTATTTCTTTTTTCTATTATTGCTTTATAAAGTTTAGGATATTTTAACTTTTTATTATGTCTTATTATACAAATAAATTTAGTTGTAATATTATCATTTGTTTGTAATATACCATTTAATTTTAAAAAATAATTTAAAAAAGTAGATTTTTCTGAACTTATTTCACCTATTACTGGAATTGAAAATCTGTTAATTCCTATAAAATGTCTATATTTCTTTATAAATTGTTTCTCCTTTTCTTTATAAATTTTTTCAATTTTTGTTATTTTTTCATTTTCATTATGAAATAAAAATGAGTTTATAAAAGTAAATTCAATTTTTATTATATTAAATTTATTTTTTAATTTCAATGTATTTTTATCTATATTATCTTCATCTTCTTCATTATTATTTTCACTTTTTTCATTTTCCTTATTAATTAATTTAATATTTTTCTTTTTTATTATATCCTTTATTTTATCATCTTTTATTTCATTATCTTTTAAATATTCTATATTTCTTTTATTCTTATTATTATTATTTAAATCAGTTAAAAATAATTTATCATCATGAATTATATCTTTAATATAAAATTTTGATTCATTTTTTAAAAGAATTTCATTTTCAAATTCAAAAAGAAAATTTGCATTAGATGGAATTTCATTAGGAAATTTTATTTTTAACTTATCAAGTGTTAAATCTAATGAACAGTTTATTATTGAATATAAATTATCATTATAAATTATTTTAATTTTGTTTTCTTCTTTTTCATTAATTATATATATTTTCTGTTCTGAAATTATATCTCCAATTGTTAAATTCTTTTCATTTTCCAATAAAATATTCTTATTTGAGGAATCAGTAAAATAAGCATTTGAAAATTCAAATCCTAATTTTTTTTTTAAATCAAATAAAGAAAGGTTTAATGGTTCTTTAAGTAATCTATAAGGTTTTTTGTTAAGTACAATTTGTATCATTTAAATATATCAATTAAAATAAAATTCTTTGATTAAAATGAAAATTTAAAGAAATTTTTATTCATTTGGTTAAAAAATTTAATAAAGAATAATTTGTTAAATAAGTTTTATTTTTTGTACATTATTTCTCAAAAAGTTTACAATAAGTTTGGAAAAAATTAAAATAAAAAATTCAAAATCATTTATGAAAATGAGATAAGGTTTATATTTTTAATTTATAAATAATATTTCTCAATAAATATAATTTTTTTTAAAATTAATATTAAAAAAATATAAATTAAATTATATATGTAAATACTATTAATATTAATTTTTAAATAAATATAAAAATAAAAATTTTCATATTAATAATCTAATAAAAAAACAATAATAAAAATAATGTTTCTAATAATAATTAATTACTCCACAACTTAATTAAATTATCTCTTCCACCAGAAGCAATAATTCCATTATTTAATTCAACACAAGACCAAATCCAAGTATCATGTGCATTTACTTTTTCAACTATTTTTTCTAAATTATAATTTTCAAATTTATATTTAACAATACAATCATTTCCATTTTCATCAAATATTGAACATAAAAATAAACCATCTAAACATTTATCAATACAAAATATTCTTTCTGGACCAAGAATATTTTTAATAATTTGATGATTTGATATTTGAATTAAATAAAAACCTTTTAAATTATCTCCTCCAACACATAATATATTATCATTTAATAAACACATTGTTTTTAAAGTCCAATACATTTCAATATTATTAATAAATGCAATAATTGAATAATTATTTGAATTCCAAAATTTTAATCCATCACTAAGAGATGAAGTTACAAATTCTTTTTCATTTATTTTTAAAATGTTACTAAATGAATATTTATATTTAAATTTTATTGTTGTAATACATTCAAATTTTTTTTCTTTATTTAAAATCCATATTTTCATTGATTTATCAGTTGATATTGATATTAATTCATTTTCTCTTATTTCAATAACTTTCATAACCCAATTTTTATGACCTTTTAAAATTTGTTCTATTTCATATTTATCTTCTCCTTTTAATTTTATTACTTTTATTGTTTCATCTGAAGAAGAAGTAATTAATTTTCCATTATTTAATTGAGTAAATGAAATAATTCCTCTTAAATGTTCTTTTATTGATATTTGAAGTTCAAATGTTTCTTTGTTATATATGTTTAATAATTTATCATATGAACAAGAAATAAGTCTTCCATCTTTTAATTTTGATAAATAATATATTGGACCTGTATGATATTTTAATATTTTAAAATTGCTTTTAAATGAATTTGTATTATTCATTTTTTTCTTATTTTCTATATTATCTGTGTAATTGAATGGAAAAATATTTTTTTTGAATCAAATGATTTTTATTAAAAAAATAAATTATAATTATTTTATAAAAGAATATAAATTAAATAAATGTTTTGCTCGAGTCTTTTTTTTTTTTTTTCATTAATATCTTATTTTATACTAATTTTACTTTTTTTAAATTTCATTATTTTGAAGTTTTAAATTTTTATTTTTAGTATTTTTAATTTTTCATTTTATAGTTTTTTATGAAAACCAAGTTATTGTTGGCAAAAGATGATGTTTTCAAACGACGTTACAGAGTTCTTAAAAGAATGAAATTTTCATTTTTTATATTTTTTAAATTATATTTTTAGTTTTTTTTAAAATTGAATTTTTTTAAGTTTTAATTTTTCAAATTTTGAATTATCATTGATTTTTTAAATTCTTAATATTAAATTTAAATTTTCAAATTTTAAAATTCTGAATTTGAAAATTCAAATTTTTACTTGTTAAATTGTTTTTATTTTTAAATAATTTTTTTACTTTATTTGTTTGTTAAAATTCATTTTTTTATGAAAAATTTAATATTTTTATAATATTATTTAATAAAAAATATAATGTCTAATAATGACTTGACTATATTTTTTGAAAATCAAATAACAGAGATATTATTTAATCAATATAAAATTAAATTTACATCATTTCTAGATTCAATAAATATTCAAATTCAAAAAGAAAATTCATTTGATTTTTTTGAATATAATTTTAATTTTGAATATCTTCATCAATATAAATTATTGATGGGAAATTTAACAATAAATGGAATGATTGATTTTATTAATACTTTAATTGAAAGGAAAAATATTAAAATTGAAGAAAATAAAATAAATATGAAATTAATATTAATTTCTAATATACCTAAATATGAAAATGTTGAATTAATATTGACTAAAAAAGATGTATTATCAAATGAAATAATTGAAAAAATAATAAATGAAATAAAAAATTTAAAAGAAGAAAATAGTGATTTAAAAAAAAATAATATTGAATTGAATAAGAGAGTTAAATTAATTGAAGAAGAAAAATTAAATAAAATAAATGATTTGGAAAAAAGAATTGAAAGATTAGAAAAAATTAGTAAAGCTAATTTAAAATATAAATTGAAAAATATTAATTCAATTAATTCACATAATGGCTCACTTAATTCAATATCTTCTTTTCCTTCAGGTAATTTAATTTCTGTTTCAAATGATAAATCAATTAATATTTATGATATTAATTTAAATGTTTTACAAAATATTAAAAAAGCACATGATGATAGTATTATTTATGTTGAAGTAAAAGATGAAAATAATTTTATTACTTGTTCAAATGATAAAAATATAAAATTATGGATTAAAAATAATAATGAATTTGAAATTAATAAAATTATTCAAAATGCCCATAATTCTCAAATAAATAAAGTAATATATTGTAATAATAGAAATTTAATTTCTTGTTCAGACGATAAAAATATTAAAATATGGAAAGAAAATAATAATAATAATTATGATAATATTAAAATATTAACACATTCAAAATTTATTTGTTCAATATTATTATTAGAAGATAAAAATATTTTAATATCTTCTGGTGGTGATGGAACAAAATTTTGGGATTTAAATGATTATAATAATATTAAATGTATTAAATATTTTAATGAAACTTGGTGTGGATGGCATGAAGGATTGTGTAAATTAGATGAAGATACAATTATTGTTCAAGATATATTAACTAATTCTTTAAAAGTAATTTCAATATCAACAAAAGAAATTATTAAAAAAATTAATCATCCTTATATATGTAAGACAATATGTCTAATTAAAGATAAAGGAATATTTTTAGTTGGAGGGGTAAGTAAAGATATAACAATATATAAAAATAATAACTATCAATGTATTAAAACAATTAAAGACGCCCACGACCATTATATTGAAGGTTTTATTGAATTAAAATCAGGAGTTGTTATTTCATATTCTAATACAATTATTAAAATTTGGAATTTTGAAATATTAAATAATTAAATAATTCATATTTTATATTTAAATAATAAAAAGAAGTTAAAATTATATTATATTAAAATTTAAAAAAAAAATAAAAGATAAATATGTATATTATTACTTTTTTAAGATATTCATAATTTGAAATAATTAATTATATAAACAGTTCAAAAATTAGACTTAAATAATAATTATAATTGAATATAATCTCCAATGAAATAAAGGAAATAAAAATAGATTTTCAAGTTTATAATTATTTGACTGATATAGTTTTTTAGTCTATTATGTATCAATATTAATATCTAATTGATAAAAAAGAATCAAAAAAAGTAATGCTTAAAATTTTGAAATTTTTCTTTATATTGCAAAATTTGTTATATTATCAAATATTTATAAGGAAAAAGTAAAGATGATTGTTATATTGAATAAAATTAAATTTTTCAATGATAAAATTGAGATTTAAATAAAATAAATTAAATAAATTAGTTAATAATATTTTCTTTGTCAACAGATATATGTTAACTCAAATCTCTATGTTAATAAGAATAAAATTCTATATATGTATTTATATATATATGATATTTATATAAGGGATAATTCAATTAATATGAAAATAATTCTTTATTATTAAATTACAGTTTTATTTAAAAATTTGATGGATATTTTTTTACCTAAAAATTTTTTTTAACTAAATATTTTGTTTTAATTCTATTTTTATTTTTATTTTTTAATTAAATTATCATCAATAATTTTGTTATTTTTCATTTTTTTAAGTGAATAATTATATTTGAATTTTGAATATGTTCTATTTATCATATTGATTATTCCTAAATTTATTTTGAATATGAATCTTATCCAAAATTTTTATTTACCTCATTTCATTATTTTTCTTTTATTTTCCTTGTTTATCTTCAAAAAAATTTATTTATCATATTTTTTATTTTAATTAAGATAATTAATAATTTAATATTAATATTCTTTTTTTTAAATATTTTAATTAATAAATATTTATCTTTGAAATAATATGTTTTATTTGTTATTTTTATAATATTCTATAAAATTATTATTGCAATTGGGACATTTAGCATTATGTTTTTGTATTAAATAATCAAAAATACATTTATGATGAAATAAATGATTGCAAGGAGTTAAACAAACATCATCAATATCAACTTTAAAATTTTCAAGACAAATTGTACATTGATGATGATTTTCTTCATATTCTTTCTTACATTTTTTTGGTCCTAATTGTTCTTCATTACTAAAAATCTCTTTTATTCTTTTTTCATTTTCTTTATAAACAGAAGGATCAATATTATTATTAGGATCTCCATTATTATTTATTTGACCATTTACTAAATTATCTTTTTTCTTTTTATTATAACAAGCTATTATAGATAATATTATCACAACAACAATTAGACCAATTATTATATAGATAAATATTCTTATGCCTCTAAAAAATTTTTTATTATTATCTTTTGATGAATTTGATGTATTTGATATATTTGGAGTTGTTATTATTTGCTCATGATTAACACATAAGGAACAATTACAATTATAAACAATTTCTCTATTTTCTTTTTTACATATTTCACAATCAAAACTATCACAACTATCTAATTTTCGTAAACATTTTATACATTCACAATTTGAAAATTTATTTATTTTCAAATCTTTACATATTTGACAAATATTTTCATTACAGTGTAAATTTATTCTTTTTATAAGGAAAAGAAATATTAATAATATTTGGTAAATGTACATTTTTTTATTTTATATAAATTTATATAATTCATTTCTATTTTATATCACTCTTCCAATAATTTTTTTTTTGTTTTGATAATTTTTTAAAATGAATATAATTTAATTTAAATGAACCATTTTAATTAACTAACAAAAAAATAGAGTAAAGTAATAAAAAGAATAATATAATAAATATTATTAAAAAATAAATATATAAAGCAATGCATCCATCATTAAAAAAAAATTACTATTAAAACATATTTTACAAAACTTTAACTTTATATTTCTATGAAAGAATTATTTTTTTAAATAACTAATTATTTATATTATTAAATAATTTAAAGTAAAATTTAATTAAAAAATGTTATTTTCTGAATGATAATTTCATTATCTATTTCAAAAAATCATCAAAATATTGAATTGAATTTCATCATATTTATATTTAATAATTAACTAAATTATTTAAATTTCTTCAAATCTTTATTTTATAGAATTAAGTTTTTATAATTTCATATTGTTAATTATATTACCTGCTTATTACTTTTTGAAAAATTTACTAATCTAAATAACAAGAGTAATTATATTTTAAAAAAATTATTCTAGATTAGGGTATTTGTCATTATTCATATAATTATATTTTTAATTTTCATTTAGTAATAATTTGTTTATTTTTTGAAATCTAATTGAATTAACTTTTCATTTTCAGAATTATTTTTTATATAAATACTATATTTGAATTATTCTTTTAACTATGTATTGATTTAACAGATTTTATATTCAATTTATTGAATACTTATTTAATATTGTATTATTGAATTTTAAATTTTAAATTTTATTAATTTTATATTTTTTATTAAGTTTCCAAATAAAATTAATGAATAAATTTTTTTCAACTTTGAAATATAAAATAAAAAAATTATATTTTAAAATCTAATGATAATTTAATTGATAAAAAAATCTTATATCCTTTATTTTTAAATTAAAAGATTTAGAGCTTATTTAAATTTAATGA
>JAJMZS010003660.1:0-10537 GCA_023807205.1 Isotricha prostoma | reverse complement strand
GAAAAATATTTTATTTTTTTTTATTAATTTATTAATTTTTAAATTGTTTTATTGTATAATAAGGATTTTTTTTGTTTTTTTCTTTTTTGATAATTATTGTTTTTAATAGATTTTTTCTTTTTTAATTTATAAATAAAATTATATATTTTTATAAATTTTAAATTTAGATTTTAAAAAAGATAAATTATAGGAGTAAATAATTTATAAATAAATAATAGTAATCTTATAATATTAAATAATTTAAATATTTTTTTTATTCTATAATATATAATATTTCATTTATTTCTTTATAAATTTCATTTTTTTTGTATTTCCATCTACCATTTTAAAATTCAAATTATTAATTACATTTTTATTATTATTGATTCTATCTTTTTCACCAATTTTATCTTTCAAATTTAAATTTAATTTAAAAGTTTTATTAACAGGAGTATAAATATGATTATTAAAATTAGTTTCAATTCTAATTTTATTTTGGATAGTAGTTAAAGGAATTCTTAAATTTGGTGAAGTAATTATTTTTCTATCATTAGAACCTTTCATATTTTTAATTCTTCTTTGTGATTTCAAACCAATATTTTTATTTGTATTAATAGAAACATTATTTTGAGTATGAAAACAATGAAAAATATTACTTTGAGGATCATAAGAATTCCTAATAATTTTATTTTTTTCTATAAAAGTTTTATATTTATCTTTCATATCTTTTGAATTATTATTTGCATTTATATTATTTTCATTTCCAGTATTTACAGTAGTTGAACTATCTTTTTGATTTGTATTATTACTATATTGATTTGAATCATAATTATTTGTTATATCTTTATTTACTTCATTAAATAATGTTTTTTTAATTTCATTTGGATTATTTGAATTAAATGATGATATAAAAGTCTTTTTATTATTTGATATATTTAATGTATTATGATTTTTAATATTTAATTTTTTCTTTTCTAATTTTGTTTTTAATGGATTTATTTTACTTGATAAACCAGAAATTGTATTCATTGAATCTGAAATATTAGAATTGAGATGTTTTCCTTCTAATATTTTATTTTTATAAAATGGCATCATATGTGTTGTTGTTTTTATTGTTGTTGTTATTGGTCTTTTTGATTTAATTGAATTTGAATTATTTGTTAAATTTATATCTTTATTATTTGGTGATTTATATTCTGAAGTTCTTATTTCTTTAATAAAGTAATTTTTATTTTGCTTTTTTACTTGTCTTGAATAAGGTTTTGTTGAAAATTTATTAAAATTATTTTCATTTTTTTCTCTATTACTTTTTATATCTGGAGAAGGTGATTTATTTTCAAAATTTAAATTTAAATTATTCAATTTCTTTTCTATATTTAAATTTTTAATAAAATTATTTTCTTTATTTTCATTTTTATTTTTTAATTTTGAAATTTCTGCAGAAACAGCAACTTTATGACAAATAAATTTTTTATTATTATTTAAAGCATTTTGTTGATCAATATGTGATTCTTTATTATTTGATAATTCTCTTTTTGGAGTTTTAATTATTTCTGCTTGAAATAAATTGAAATTAATATTGTTGCTTTTATCAAATTTACTTACAATTGATTCAATACTTTTTAATGTTGTATTATTATATTCTTCTTTAAAAGATTCATTTGGTGTATATAAATTATTATTTATTGGTTTATTATATAATGATAAACTTAATGTACTTTTTGATTCTTCAATTGAATTTTTATTTGTAATTGATAATATTGATTTTGAAATAGAAGGTTGATATTTATTTATACTTTCTTGAATAGATTTATCAAATATTGTTAAAATATTTTTTTTCTGTTTATTTGAAAAAATTCCCAAATTTAAATTTTTTCTATTTTCTTCTTCTTCTCTTTTTATATCATTAAATGCATCAATCATTTTTTGTTTTTTCCTTATATTACGATATAAATATAAATTTTCAGGAAGAATCATATAATTAGGAAATATTTTACTATAAGTTTCATAAAAATTATAAATTTTAATAAGTCTTTGAGTAATTTCATTTTTATTATAAAATCTTCTCAAAAACTCTGTGGAATCATCATAAATAAGATAATCTTTAAAAATAGCAACAATTCTACATTTTTCATTAAAAATTAAATAAGTTGTATTAATATAAGTATAATTATAATCTTTACTAGAATATTTATTATATAATAATTTTTGAGAAAACGAAAAATTAAGTAATAATTTTGTTTTATTATATAAAGTGGTACTTTGCTTTGGCGGCTTTACTAATTTTTTTGTTAAAGACATATTTTAATTATTTTTTTTATATTTTAAAATAAAATAATTATGAAATAAAATGATATAAAAAAAAAATAATATGGATGATATTAAAGAAGAAATATTAAGAATTAATAATAAATATTTATATGAAAACAAAATAGAAAATGCAGAAACAGTTATTATTAATAATATAATAATAAATAAAGTTAATCAAAATTTTGCAAATGTTAAAAAAGGATTTATTATAACAGAAAAAAAAGAAGATAATTATTCTCAAAATAGTAGTTTAAAAGAAGAAGAAAATGATAATATAAAATCTCCTAATTCTGAATATTGTATAGTTAATAAAAAAACTACAAAACAATTAAAAGCTCAAAGAACAAAAGCTCCTCCTCGAATGATAAAGAATAATCAAAATAAAAATAAAGAAAAAGAGAATAAAAAATCAAATGGTTGTTTTTTATGGTGTATTCCAAAATTTTGTTATTAAGGGTTGTATAAATTTTAAAATGAATTTTATGTAGTGAAATATTAATATTTTAATATGATAAAATGACTTTTGAATTTTAGATGTTTAATATTATATTAAAAACAACTTTATATAAAATATAATATTTTTAAAATAAAATATACTTTTAAATAAGCATATTATATAATTAACAACATTTACTTTTTTTCTTTTCATTTATATAATTAAAACTATTATTTTTATCAGAATTTTGAATTTCTTTTTCAATAATATTCTGATTGTCATATTCTAAAGAGTGAGTATTTAAATGGAAGCTTTCAGAATTTTTATTTAATTCTTCTTTATTAATATTATCTTTTAAATTTAAAAATTTATTATCAATCTCAGTAATAATTTCTTTCATTGCATTATCAATTCCTTCATTATTTTTACAGGATATTCTATAAAATGAATCAAAATTATTATCTTCAGCAAATTTTTTAATTTGAAATTGAGATTCATTTAATTCATTTTGTTTAAATAAATCAATTTTATTTTGAAATAAAATAACAGAATAATTAAATTCTTTTGATAAATCATTTAATAAATTTTTCCATAAAATTGTATTATCAAGAGTTTCTTTCTTAGTAATATCAGAAAAAATAAATACTGCATGGCATCCTTTAACAAAGTACTTTGCTAAACAACGAGATCTATCTTGTCCTCCTATATCCCATATTTGAACTCGATAAATTGTATTATTTAATTTCATTATTTTATAATTAAAATTATGAAATACTGTTACTTTATATACATCTTCAAATTTTCCTGAAATCCATCTATATACAAATGATGTTTTTCCTGTTTCTGCATCACCAATTAATATTATTTTTATATCATTACTTTTCATTTTTTAAATTTTTTAATTTTTTTTATTTTTTATTTAAAAATATTTCTTTTATAATTAAAAATAATCAATAATAGTTTTTATTATATTAATTCCTATAATTACATAAAATACTTTATTAAATAGCATTTTATTTTTCCAATATATAAATTTGTGTTATATACAATATTAGATGGATTTTTTGAGTATAAAAATAATATAAATGATTCATTCATTTTAAAAGATAATTTTTAATCATCGATATTTCCAAATGATGAACTAAAACTATTAATCCCTTTACATTCTCTTCCAAATTCACTACTTGTTATTGAATTTTCTAATGTTAATATTCGCTCTTTACTTAATTGTGAACTTTTACATCTATTTTTCTCTGAAATTTCTTCTTTATTTAAATTTTGTTTTTTTTTCATAACAATTATACTACCTGTTTCTTCTTTAGATGAAATTGATTCATTTTTATTTAATATATTTTTATATGCATTTAATGAATTAATATTTAGATTATTAATTGTTATTTTACTTGTATTATTTGCCATACTTTCATTATTTTTTTTACTTAAAATAGATATATTTTCTTCATTTAATTGTGTATTTTTTTCATTTAAATTTTCATTTTCAATTTCTAATATTCTAATAGTCATATTTTTATCAGTAATTAATTTAAACAT
The DNA here is from genome assembly GCA_023807205.1 of Isotricha prostoma. Classification (NCBI taxonomy): domain Eukaryota; phylum Ciliophora; class Litostomatea; order Vestibuliferida; family Isotrichidae; genus Isotricha; species Isotricha prostoma. The sequence goes on along the minus strand of JAJMZS010003660.1, from coordinate 6,261 downwards.
TAATTCAATAGTATCAATTAATTTAGCATTCATTTTATTTGAACTTAATATTAAATAATTTTCAATGGTTAATCCAGCTTGTTTTAATATTTCTTTAAATTCTTCATTATTAAAACTATTATTGAAAGATGAATTTTTTGAAAATTCTTCATCTTCTATAGTTCTATTTGATTTATTTGATTTTTCTGAATTTTGAAATGGTACTTTATTTCTATTTTCATTATGATTAGAATTAAAATGTAAATTTATATTATTTATTTTTGGGGTATTTGTACTTCTATAACTTTTATCATCATTTAATGTATTTATTGTATTTCTTAATTTATATTTTAAATTTTCATTTTCCCTATTTACACTATATAATTTAAGCTTATTTTGAATTTGAATTTGTTCTTTTTCTGTTTGTAAATTAGCAATAACTGTTTCATATTTATCAATTTTTTCATCACTTTTTTTTAAATAATTAGAAATTCTCTCATATATTAATTTATATGTAATTAATTCATCATTTAATTTAACAAGTGCTTTATTTGGATGAATGACTATATATTGATTTTTTGATAATCCTTTTTTTTGTGCCATTATTATAGAATCCTTTTTTAATAATGATTCTTCTAATATAAATTTCTTTGTTTTTAAATCTTCAATTTCTTCTCTTAAATTTGATATTATTTCTTTGAATTTAGAAAATTCTTTTTGAAGTTGAAGATTTTTTTTTGTTAATTCCTCATTTATTTCTGAACTAGTTTTATTATCTTTTTGAAGATTTAAAATTATTTCTTGATATTTATTTTCTGAATTTTTTGAAATGAAAGTATCTATTATTTGTTTAGAAACTTTTAAATTTGTTTTTAAATCAGATATATATTGTTTAAGTGATTTATTTTCGTTTTCTAATATTTTATAACTTTCTGCATAAGAATTTAGTAATTTTAGAACTGTTACTGTTTGAACATTTTTTTCTTTAGTTGTCCTCCAAGTTCTATGACTTTTATCATTATTAAACATTAAAATTTATAATTGTAATTTTTTTAAATTATAAATTTATTATTTATTATAGAATAATTAATTCAAATGGATGAGATTGATACATCTATTAAATTAAATAATTTGACTTTAAATAAAAAATATGAATTAATGGATTTACCGGAAAACTTAATTTCAATAATTTATTCATATTCAATGAATTATAATATATTAATTCATTATAGAATTATAAATAAAAAATCAAAAAGAATTATTGAGAATTTAATATTTCAAAATGTAATAATTTATATAATATTTATTTAGTGTAAAGACAATAATCAAGCAGCTGAATATTATAAAAAAAATTTAGTTATTTTTAATAAAGATTGTGAAGAATATTTTAGAAGAAAAATAATTCCATATATTTCAAATGCAGATGGTTTATATGAATTAATAAATGATGAAAATAACTTATATACTAATTTTTATAATTATTGTTATAATATAATAAATGATTTCAAAAACAAATATGGATTTTTACTTAAAGAAAAAAATTTTCAAAAATCACTCAAACGTTGTATTGATAAAATAATAATAAGATATTTTATAAATCAATTTAAAAAAAAAGGAATAAATGAATTAATATTTGATAAATTAATTTATAAAAATCAGACATTTAACTTTATTATTTCAATAATTAAAGAAATGAATTATATGACTTATATAAATTTATCTGGTTTTGTTTTTGAAAATGATGATGCAATTTATGATCTATTAAATATAATTGATAAAAGAGAAGAACCTTTAACTATTGAATTAAAACAAATATTCTTAACAAGAAAAATGATACAAATTATAAAAGATATTGAATTAAATGATATAGGTAAAGTTTTTATAATTGATAAAAAATATAATGGAATTCTTCATCAAATTGATAAAAATATTGTTAGACAAAATAAAAAGACAAAAAAACAATTTATTTATTTCAAAAAGAATAATGAAGAAAATGATAATATAAATTAAAAATTAAATTAATTTTTATAATTATTTCCATATATAAATTTTTCTTATATTTTTAAAATTTTAATTTGAAAAAATGTGCGAAAAATTCCCTAAATTTTTTCCAGAAAATTCAATATTTCGTATAATTTTAATTGAAAAAAATGAATATTATCTTTTTTATTCACATAATTTTATTCCATCACTTAGTAAAGATAATATAAATACAAATATAGACTTAGGAAATATTATATTAATTACAAAAATGAAAAATTCAAATAATGAATTAATTAAGTATACAAATAAATATGAACTAACAATTAAAAATACTATAAATGAATCTATTTTCGAAAATGATATTAATATTCTTTCAAAAATAATTTGTTTATTAGAAGGAATTGAATGTAATAATTCAGTTATTAATAATTTGAAAATTGATTTAAATGAAAATCAATTAAAAATTATTTCAACTATGAATAAAGGAATTAAATTAATTTTATTTAAAGTTGATTTAATTAGTGAAAAAATTGATAATTATAATATAATATTTGACTTAGGTATTGATTCTTTTGAAAAAAAAAAAAAAATCGAAAATGAATTTGAAAAAAAATTAGAATTTGCAAAAAAAAAAGAAGAAAAAAGTAAAATGAAAGAAAATACTATTGAAAGAGAATATATAGAAAAAGAGAATAAATTGTTAGAATTTTTTTGTAATGAATTAAATAAAAAAAAAGAAATAATTAGAGAATTAGACAATCAAATAAATAATATATCATCTAGTCCACATTCAGAAACAAAAGAAATTGAAAATGAAAATAATGATATTGCTATTAATGATAACAATAATAATAATAATATGAATGATATAAATAATATTTCAAATCTAAATCTAAGCATATTAAATGGAAGTGTAAATAAACAAAAAAATATAGATTCACCAAAATCACATAAATCAAATTTATCATTGTCAGATTTATTTTAATTTTAAAATGTAATTATAAACCAAATTTTGAAATTAATTTGTTAAAATTGATTTTATTTTTAAATTTTAGAATCTAATTCTTTTATATTTAATTATGAAGGATAATTTAATATATATTTTTTTCTGAAAAATTATGAAATTAAAAAATTGAGTTGAAATATATTTAAAAGAATAAATTATATTCTATATATAAAATTAAAATCAATTAATATATTGTTTTTTAATTAAAAATATATTTATATTCAAAAACATCAAATTTTTCCAATCATCTTTTTATTAACCAAATATATATTGGTTTTACCTTTTTATATAATTAAAAATATTTCTATAGTTAAAAAAATGATAAATAAGAATTGATTGAGAAAATCAATTATTTTTCATAATACATTGACCAGAATTTGGAAAATGAATAAAATCTATAAAAGAAAAATTTATTTTAAGATTATATACAGATGAAAAATTTTCATTTCTTCATCATTTATTTTTCAAATAATACATAAATATATATTATTTCTTTCAACATTTGAGTTTGAATTCATTTCCATATAGAATTCTTTTAAAGTATTATTTCATCATTTTAAATAGACTTACTTTTATATTTTTTCAATATTATTATTTTTAATATTTTTAATTTTTTCAACTTGTTTACTAATATTTCCTTTTTATATTGTATTATTAGAAATAACTTTCATATTTTATTATTTCAATTAATTAAGAATTTAATTAATAACGAACAAATTAAAAAAAATCCAAAAAAAAAAATTAAAATCTCAAGAATAAAAAAAACCTTTTGTTAATAAAAAAACTCAAAAAAAAAAAAAAATCTTAAACTTAAAAGTTTAAAAAATTCTTAAATTAAATAAAAAAAAACTGTTAACTAACCAAAAAAAAAATTTATTGATATGCTTTATGAGTCATAATATCAATAAATTCATCATAAGTAATTTCAACTCCATTAGCAACAGTTCTTTCTAATAAATCTCTTAATTCTTCAGAAGGAATTTTTTCACTTAATTCATCAGCTCTTTTTTTTAAAGAAGCAAGTGTAATAACATCTTGATTATTTTCATCAGCAAAAAGATTGAAAATTCTATCCATTCCTTCTTTAGAATCTTTATCAGCAATTTTAGCATTAATTGTTCTAGTTAATTGATCAAAAGTAATTCCACCTGCTTTTGCTGCTTCTGGTGTATCAAGTGATGCTATTATATCATATACTCCTGGATTTGTTTTATCAAATGATACTGAATTCATTGATTCTATTAATTCACGAGGATCTACTCTTCCACGATGATCTACGTCAAATAAATCAAAAGCTGTTCTTAAAAGATCTAAGTCATCATCTGTTAATCCTTGACGTAATTCTACACGAGTTGCAATGCTTTTTTTCATTTTTTTTATATAGATTTTTTTTGGGTTATTTTGGGTTTTATAATTTTTTTTATTTTTTTTTTTATTTTTTTTTTTTTTTTTTTTTGTTTAGTAATTTTTAATTTTTTTTTTTTTTATTTGTTGAAAATATATTTATGTTGGTAAATAGTATTTTGAAAATTTATGAAATTTTTGAAAATGATAATTTATCAAAAATTTTTTTTAATCTTTATTCTAAATAAAAGATATAATCTCTAAATAAAGAGATTTTGGACTTGCGTTACAGAAAAAAAGAGTAGATTTATTTAATAATGATTGATTTTATTTTTTTGAAACTTATTTATCTAAAAATGTGATTAATTTTACTTTTTTCATTTCAATAAATCATTATATAATCAATCAATTGTAAAGTATAAATTACTTTTTATTGAGATATAATAGTTGATGAATTATATCCAAAATAATTTTCAAAATAAATATAATTCAATTATAAAATTTTACTCAAAAAAAGAAAGATTTTAACATTTTGAAATTCAAACTATTCAATTAACATATATCTAATAAAAAATGAAATAATAATTTTTAAATATTCAAAATATTGTTAACTATTCTAAATATTATTTTTAACAATAAAAGTAATATAAGTCAAAAAAGGAAGTCTATGAAAATATATTTTATATATGGAGAAAATGATTGAATTAAATAATCAAAAGAGTTATTTAATTTTTTATAATTTAATAAAATAAAAATGACTATAAAAAAAGAATTTGTTTTTATAATGCCTGAAAAATAAATAATAATTTTATCATTTGGAAAAATAAAAAATCTCTTATTTAAAGAATTTAAGTTTAGGCAATAAAACTCAGTTTAAAATTTAAATATTAATCAAAATATAATTAAATTAATAAATAATGAAAGAGCAATTTAAATTTTATTTAAGTAATATTCAATATATTAAAGAAAGAAATAAAAGGAATTTTACTAATGAAAAAATGAACAAAATTTTTTTAAATATAATAACAAAATAATTATAAATATATAAATAAAAATATATTTTATACATAAAACAATTATTTATTTATATTTAATTTTTAATTAAAAACCTAATATTAAAAATCAAGTTAAAAAATAATAAAAAAAAGAAATGAGAGCAGGAGGAAGACAAAAACGTACAATTGAACCACCAAAAATAGCCCAAAACAGAAGACAACAAAAAGCTCAAGAAAAAAAGAAACTAATTATTGAAGAAACTAGAAAAATTCCCGTTTTTTCAGAAATAGAAAATATAGATGAGATAAATGATGAAGAAATGGATGAGCATGCATCAATAAATATACCAAAATCATTTCCATTTGGAGAAAAAGATAGTGATACAGTTTTTATAAGACCAAATTTAAATAAAAGACAATTACAAAAATTGGAACAAGAAAAAATAATTATTAAAGAAATTGAATATAATAAACAAAAAAAAATTATTAATCCTAATATTGATACTTTTATTGATTCTGTTAAAAGTTCTAGTGATATTAAAACTAAAAAATTAGAAAAATTACCTGAATTTATTCAAATTAAAGAAATTCAACATGTTGTTTTAGAACAACCAGAAATTAATCCACAACCTATTTCTCCAAAAGTTGTAAAAATTCAAAATAATATTATGACGACTGATTTATTATAATATTATTATTTTTATAATTATTTTTTTAATATTTTAATAATTCAAAATAATTTTTTTTATTATAAAATTTTTGTAAGGAATTTTAATTCATTATTTTATTCTTAAATAATTTCATATTTTTTTATATAATATTTGATATTAAAAAAAATTTGTTTAATTGATTATTATTAATTTATGATTAAATATTGTAAATTATTTTATCTGAATAAAATATTTTTTTTTCATTTTTTATTATAATAATTAAGATAAGATTTTTGTTTTCAAT
>JAJMZS010003659.1:0-10543 GCA_023807205.1 Isotricha prostoma | reverse complement strand
TAATAAAACATAAGCATAATATTTAATTGGTTTATCTTTTATTTTTTCTTCATCATAAATATTTAATAAATATTTGTGATATAAAGGTTCTTCTGTTTTCTCAGTTGAAATATTGTCATTATCAACTTGTTTTAATTTTATTGATATTGTTTCATTTACAATACAACATTGATGTTTTTCTCTTTTTATTTTTGCTACTAATTTTTCTCCATCTGATGCATAAATTCCTTTTTTATCACCAATACTCCCACCACCACCCCCATCATCATCTCTTAATATTAAGTAAATAAAACCTGCAATTATTATTAATATGGCTAAAGAAATTACAATACATATAAAAATAAAACACTTTTTATTTTTGTTTTTAAATCTTTTTAAACAATTTTCTTTTACTTGAGATTTTGTTTCATTTTCATCTTTGTTTAAAATTACTGTTTCTTGTTGCTTTAATGTATAATTACTACTAACATTATCATTACTTATTATTAATTCATTATTTCTTGGAATTGTTTTGGCATTTCCCATTTCATCGTATGTTATTACTTGATTTACTGGCTCAGACATTTTAAAAGTAGTCTGTTGATTATATTATTTCTTAAATAGGAAAAAATTACTATTCTGGAAAATAGGTATCCCTTTTTTTCAGGAGATATATAATAAAAATAAAAAAAAAAAATCTATTTTTTTATAGCAATTATCATTTATTTTGGTCTTTAATATATTTTTAATTTTTTATAGCTGCTTTTATATAAATTTATTGAATATTATTGTGGTTTGTGTTTATTGAAAAAGTTTTACTTATTTTATTTTTTTTAAAAATTTTAAATAAATTTTATTGAAGAATAATAATAGATTAAATTCCTTATAAAATAAGATTAAGTTATCATTATAAATAATGTAATTTATATTTAAAATATATAAAGAGATATATATATAAATAAATATGCTTTAATTAATGATTTATTGCATTTTCAATTCTTTTTAAAATATTAATGAATTAATTTATAAACACTTTATTTATTAAAAATATAATTAATATTACATAAAATGGATTTATTTTCACTATAATAAAAAATATATAATTTATGAAATTTATAATTTCATTTTATAATTTTCAAGAAAAAAAATTTATTTAAAAATAAAAAAAATGAATTCTTTCTTTAATAATCGTTTAATTAAATTAATATCTCCAATAAGTGATGATGTATTTACATTAGAATTAGGTGGAAATGAAAATGAATTAAGAGATTTAATAGCAACAATACTAAATATAAGTCCATCAAATGTGAAAGGAATAAGAGATTCATATGGTAATTATTATACTTTATCAAGTGCAATAAATAATACTCATTTAACTTCAGAATATAGTTTATTTTATTTTATTGTTTTAAAAGATAGTTCTCCAAATTCTAAAATTTCAAATTCAAGTTCTCAAATTACAAATATTTATAATAATTATAGTGATTTAAGTCCAAAAGCAAAAAAAGAAGGATTTAATATGAATAATAAAAAAGATCCAAATGAACAAATTGCTTTTAAGTTATTTAATGCTAAATTATTAGATGAAAATAAATTTAATATATTAAGACAATTAATAGTAGAACAAAATGATGAAATTTTAGAATTGTTTAAATTATATATGAATCATGGGAATGATTTGAAAAAATTATCTATTCAAATTAATCCTATTTTAGATGATATTTATGAATATTCTCAAAGTAATAAATCAGATGAAAGTATTCAAAAAAAATCAAATCCTATTAATTATAATAATTATATTGATTCTATTAAAGGGTTAATTAATAAAAATGATATGATTATCATCAATAAATTATTACAAGAAAATAATGAACAAATATTTGAAGCTTTAGATGATTATTCTATAAATAATAATAAAGAAAAATTATTAACAAATTTAAATACTATTATCAATGTTTATAGAGAAAGATTTGAAAAAAATAATCAAAATACTTCTACTAAAAAAGAAGAAAAGTTAATTAAAAAATCTGAAAAAATTCAAAAGAAATTATTAAAGAAAAGTTTTATTTCTGATTTTACAAAAGATGTCCTTTCATTATTAAAATATGATTTATCATCTTTAATTCCAAAACAAAAAATGGAATTATTTAATAATTCTTTTCATATAAAAGATTCATCATCAATTAATTCAGAAACAAAAGAATATATAAAAGAATATTATAATAATAAATTAAAAACTAAAATATTTTCAAACTTTAATGAAAATGAAATAGAAGTATATGAACAATTAATAGAAGAAAATAATGAAATGATATTAAATGCATTTAAAGAATTTGATAATAATAAAAATTTAGATGAATTAACCAATGAAATAAGGAAAATAATTAATAAATATCTTGAAGAAAAAGAAGAAGAAAGTGAAGAAGAAGAAGAAAGTGAAGAATCTTCAGATAATGAGTCTGAAGAAAATGAAAATGATTCATCTGATTTTGATGATGAAAGTGAGAAAAGTAGACAAAAAAATTCAACAACTAAAAAAAATGAAAAAAATGATAATAATATGTTTAAATTAAATTTAATTGGTAATAATAATAATAATAATAACAGTAATAATAATAATAATAATAATACTAAAAAAAGTAAAAATACTAAAAATTATGAGGAGAGTCAAAATTATAAAAAGAATGATGATGAAAATAAAAAAAATGAAATTAAAATTAGTAATATTAATATTCCTGGTGTTTCACAAAAAAAAATAAATGAATTTATTAAAGTTATTAATGGAATGTCATTTAATGATGATGAAAAAAATAATATTTTGAATTTATTATCAACAAATAATGAAAAAATAATGCAAATATTTAATAAATTTCAAAAAAATAAATTATCTTTAACCAAAAAAGTATTACTAAATTTATTATCTGAAACAAAGAAAAAATCAGCTTTTAAAAAAAATCCATCTAAAGAAACAATTCCAGTTCAAAATAATCAAAACTCATTTGAATCATTTATAAAAAAAATGTTAGATAATAATAAAATAGATAATAAAATTTATCATTTTCTTTTAAAAGAATATGAAAATAAAAATGATATGTTATGTTCATTTTGGGAAGTATATTTAAATGATGTTGATGATGTTGAAGGATTAGAAGAAAATATAGAAATATTTATAGAAAAATATCAAAATAAAATTAAAGAATTTGAAGTAGGAAATGATGATAATAAAAATAGTGGAAGTAATAAATTAAGTAAAACTTTAAATGATTTATTACAAAAAGGAAGTTTTAATAATTCTGAAAAAAAAGTTGCTTTAGATTTATTTAATGAAAATAATAATGTTATTATGTCAATTTTAGAAGTTTATGATCCTGATGATGAAGAAGATACAATTGATTCTTTGAAGACTTTAATTTCTAAATTTATAAGAAATAAAGCTTAAAAATATTAAAAGTTAAAATTATAATATTATTTTTATTTTATTCAAATTTTTTTAATAAAAATGATTTTTTCTGAAAAATAAATTTATTAATTAGATTTATTGATTATATACTATTATTTTATATTATAACATTATTTAAAAAAAACATTTTTTTTTAAAATATTTTTTTTAATTTAAGTTAATGAAGTTATAATATTTTTATAAAAACTAACATTTTTTTCAAATTTAAAAGGAAAACATAAATTAATTACTATATATTTTTTCTAATTTAAATGGATACTATTTTAAATATTATAACAGAATATCTTTAAAACAATATATATTATTATTATTATTTATATAGTTTAATTACATTAATATTTAATTATAATAAAAAATGATACATAAAACAAATTCTTTTAAACCTGAAAATTCTTTTGTAAATAAAAAAGAATTAAGTCTTAAAAATGAAAATCCTTCGAATTTAGGAAAAGATAATTTTTTAAAGAAATTTATGCCCCACAAAAGTGCTGATTTTTCAAAACAAAATCAAGAAGAAAAAGAAAAAAATCAAAATGATAAAAATAAAAAAATATTTATTAAAATAATTAATGATTTAATGATTAATGATAAAGAAAATAAAATTAATGAAAAAATTAATAATAAATCTCCAATAATTAATCAAGAAAATATAATTGAAAAAAAGAAAGAATATAATAATTATATCCCAAAAACTGAATTTAATTCAGAATATAAAAATAATGAAAGTATAAATAATAATGATTTATTAATAAATTATTATGGAAAAGAAGATTTAAATTTAAGACTCCATACTTTAAATAATCATCTTGAAATAAATAATAATAATGAATCAAATCATATAGAAAATATAGTTGATGATGAAAATGAAACTAAAGTAATTCAAAATAACAATATTATTATATTTAATCAAAATTTAACAAACACAAATAATTACTTTTTAACATATCAAAATAAACTTCAATATCAATTATTGCAACAACAAAAATATTTAACACTTTTAAATAATAAATTTAAAAATTTAAAAAATCCATCTTTACTAATAAAAGACCAAATGGGATGTCGTTATTTACAAAAAATAATAGATGATAATCCAGAAATTTCAAATAATTTATTTCAAATGTTAATCAATAATATAGAAAATATGTGTACAGATTTATTTGGTAATTATGTCATTCAAAAATTAATAATTTATTTAAATAGTACAAATTTTGAAAAATTTACAAGAATAATATTAAAAAAATTTAGACATATATCTACATCAAATTATGGAACAAGAGTTATTCAAAAATTAATTGAAATTATATCATATAAAAATAATTATTTTATGAATAATAAGCAACAAATTCCTACTTATTTAAAATGTTTTTCTTTAATAAATTCAATTATTATTAATAATATTCATTATATTTTTAAAGATAATAACAGTTGTCATATAATAATTAAATTTGTTAATGTAATTCCTTATCCTGCAAATGATAATATGTATAATGAAATATATAAATATTTTATAATGTTATGTAAAGATAAACATGGATGTTGTGTAATTCAAAAATGTTTTGAAAATGGAATTAATCAACAAAAATTAAATTTATTTTCTTTATCAAATAAATATTGTGAAGAATTAATAAATGATCAATTTGGTAATTATGTTATTCAATATGTTGTTGGATGTAATGTTGATATTGTTAATAAGACATTATTAAATTTAATTATGAATAATTTATTATCTTTATGTACTGAAAAATATGCTTCAAATGTTTTAGAAAAATTTATATATTTTAATAGTCCTGAAAGTAGAATTTTTTTAAATAAAATTATATCTGATAATAATATCCTTTTTCAAATAATAACAAATCAATATGGTAATTATATTATTCAAAGAATTATAAATATTATAGACAGAGAAACAAGAATTAAAGTTTTGAAAACAATTTTATATTGGGTTGATGATATTAAAAAATTATCTTTTGGTCCTAGATTATTATCAAAATTATGTGAGAGATATAAAGAATTTAATATTTTGATAAATAATATATATGGAAAAGAAATTAATATATATACAGAAATTAATAAAAATTATAATTATAATAATATTATGAATAATAATCCAAGTATGACTAATTCTAATTTTGAAAATTTAAATATTTTTTTAATGAATAATTATTTGATTTCACCTGATTATATAGATAAGAAATTTTATCTAAATAATAGTAATATAAATAATGATATTAATTCAATTAATAATATAAACAATCAAAAAAAATTAAATCTTATTGTAGATACAAAATTTAATAATAGTAATTTTAACAATTTACAAAATGATAATAATATTTTATTTCAAAACTTTGAAAACAATAATAATTTTGTAAAATATATTAAAAATCAAAAATAGGTTGTTTTACTTTTTCCTTTTTAATATATTTTATTTATATAATTAATTTTTATTATTGAGCTTAAATGTTTCGTATAAGAGTTCATTTTATATATTAAATATTCATTTCGAAAAACGGGTTAGTAAATTTATTAAAAATTTATAAAAAATAAAAAATTTTTATTTGATTTCTATCAAAATATTGAAATCTTATTTTGATATTTTGTTATATATTTAAATTATATTATTTATGTATAAAAAAATAATTTTATAAAAATAAAATTACTTTTTGTATATGAAACTTTGGAAAATCATTTTAAAAAATAAATATTTTTATTTATAATAAATATTTTTTATTAATTACTCCAAAATTATACTAATATCATTTTTTAAATTTAAAAAATAAAAAAATTAATTTTTTTTCTGTTTAGTTTATTAAAAATAATTATTAATTTAAAATAGAAAAATTAAATGGGAACATGTTGTTTTCCAAAAAATAATATAATATATAGAAAAGATTCAATAACAAATACAAAGAATTATTTTAATATAAATGAAGAAACATATGAAGAATTTACAGATATGCCAGAAGTAAATGAAAATAAATATGTAAACTATGGAATTAAAAGAATGAAAGCTTATATTTGTAATTTAAATATTGATGAATTAAATAATTTAAGAGAAAAATTTTGGAAAAATAAAATTACATTAAATGAAAGATATAAATATTTAAGGCAAGCAGTTTTATATGATAGTAATAAATGTGAAGATTATTTATTAAAAAATGGATTTACTGTTATTAATGGTTGTGTTAATAAATGTACTGATGATACAAAATTTATTTATTCTATTCCTAATTATTGTATTAATGATCCATATTTTGAAAAAGAATTAGAAAAAATTGATTCTAAAAGAGAAAGAAATAAAATTAATGTAAATTTAAAAATAGGTGATTTGAAAGAAAAATTTATTTTTTATGATGATGTTTCTGGAAAAGAAATTAAAGAAGAATATGTAAAAAGAAAAAATTTAAATAGTGATTATGTTAGTAAAATTAGATTATTTTTTGGAGGAAATGAAATACATGAAAAAGATTTATTATATCAACATAAAGTTAAAGATAATTATACTATTCAAATAAATATCAATTAATTTAATAAAAGAGAACAAAATTATGCATGAATAATATTTATAATGTAATTTGAAAAAATATAATAAAAATTGTAAAAAAAAATATTATATTCTAATTTAAAACTGCATTGTAATTAATATTTCAAATTTAATTTCTTTTATTTATTTATAATTTTTTAATAATTATTTAATAAATAAAAAAATGTTTATAAGAAAAAAACCAATTATATTTCAAAAAGATAATTCATTAAATCAAAATTCTCAAAAAGAAAAAAATATAAATTTAAATCCAAATCAATGTTTATATAAACAAGATATATTATCTTCATTAATTCGTTTACCAACAAAAATTAAACAGAATGGGGTAATTAAATCTTATAATATTGAAAATATAGAAAGACAAAAAAATAATTATTATTCAAGAGCAATATCAATAAAACAAAGTAAATCAAATTATGATACAAATTCAGTTAATAATTTGAATAAAATTGAAATAATAATTAATACTTTGAATGATTTATTTAATCAAATTCAAACTTTAATAATGAAAGGGAAAAAATGTGTTAAAGTTTGTAATGATTGGATTAAAATATTTAATAATAATGCGGATTTTATTATTGAAATGACTGAATCACATGAATATTTACCTTTAATTAATAATGCAATTAATTTAATTTTTTTTACAATTATACTTCTTTATGATATAAGTTATCAAAATAAAAGTCAATTTTTTTTTGAAGATATAAAAAGTATTTTAAATATTTATATGTTATTAACTGAAACAATTTATAATAGATGTAAAAATAAAAATAAAATAAATTTAAAACAACAATCAGTTGTTATTTCCATTTCAATTAAAGATCTGAATGATAATTTAAATAAATTAGTTTCTAATTATCATCAAATTAATAGTAATTTAGCAAAAGAATTTATAAATCTTTTTAAAAAATTAAGAAGAATAAATACAAATGATATTTATGATTTTTTTCAAAAATTATTATATAAAAATGAAGATGAGAATTTTGAAATTCCTGTAGAAAATAAACAAAAATCATATTCACATCAAGATCAAATTGATTTAATAAAAAATTCAATTCAAAAAGTTTCTAATTTAAATAATTATTTCTATTCAATAAATATTAATAATAAAAATAGACCATATTCTCATTATACTGCTGATCAATCTTTAAATTCAAATTCAATAAATTCAAAAATTATATCTCCTGGAAATTTTATTGTAACTGATATAAATTATGTGGGTGCTGCATTAACAAATAGTGGAGTAATATTTCCATTTAGAAAAAGTAATAAAATGAAAATAAGAAGTGTAAGTTATAATAATAATAATAAAAATAATAGTTATAATAATTTTAATATTAAATTAACAAATAAATATTATTCACATAATACAAATCCAAATATAAATAGAAATATTAATCAATTTAAGGATAAGAATATTGGATTTATTAGTTATCGTTTGTCAGAACCAAATAATTTTCAAAATAGGGATATTATTAGTCAAAATGTTCCATTAATTCCTTTTTCTTCAATTAAACCTTATACTCTTGTTATTTATTTAGAAGAAAATATTGTTTATATTCCAAAAGGAACAAATAATATTTATTTAAGACCTTTTTTAAAAGATTTTTTACAAAATATTTCTGAATTTTATGAATTATTAGTTTTTAGTTCTGGAATTAGAAGTTATGCTGATCAAATTATTGATTTTATTGAAAAAGAAGAAAAGTATTTTGCTTATAGATTATATAGAGAAAATGCTAACTATTATAATAAAAGTTATTATTTAGATATTAATAAATTAGGAAGAGATATAAAAAGAATTGTAGTTATTGATAATCATTTTGATTATGAAAATAATGGAATTTTAATTGAATCATTTATAGATGAAAATGA
Organism: Isotricha prostoma; assembly: GCA_023807205.1. Taxonomy (NCBI): domain Eukaryota; phylum Ciliophora; class Litostomatea; order Vestibuliferida; family Isotrichidae; genus Isotricha; species Isotricha prostoma. The sequence goes on along the minus strand of JAJMZS010003659.1, from coordinate 1,688 downwards.
AAATATAAAAAATGATAAAATTTTAATCTATTTATCTGAAATGTTAATTAATATTGCTAATGAAGGTTATGATGATATTAGAGAAGGTTTAAAAATATATAAAAATGAATTTATTAGATATGAAAATAAATAAATATTAATAATTATTCTCTTATATTTATTTTATACATTATTTGGAAATATTAAAAAAGGTATATAATAAATATTATAATTAATATAATAAGTAAAAAGTGTTTTTTAAGAAGAATTTTTACAAACTCATTTTTTTAATTATAAATTAAATATTTTCTATAAATTAATAAATTAATATATGAGAAAATTATATTTTATTTCATTTAAACATATTATATTTAAAAAAAATATTTAAAAAAAATTAAAAATTAAATATTTTTATTTTATATATATTCCATTTAATTGGAACTAAAAATCAAATTAAAAAAATGGAAAATAACAATTTTTCAAAAAAACAAATTCCATCATATCTAAAAAAAGATATAATCTCTGAATTAAAATGTAAAATCTGTAATGGAATAATAAGAGATTGTTATGGAATACCAGAATGCTTTCATATGTTCTGTGAAAATTGCTTAAAAGAATACTTACATAAGAATAAAGAAAATAAAAATATAAAATGTCCAAATTGTAATAAAGATTGGGGAAATTATAAACTATGTAATTCAATGAAACTAAAAATATGTTATATTGATGAAATAATAAAAATTATTTTTCCTCAATTAGAAGAAGAAAACAAAAAATCAAAAAAACAATTGTTTAATGAAATAAAAAAAGCAAATGAAGAAAATGACTTAAATATAAAAAAAGAAAAAGAATTAAATAATAATAAAATACAAATTATATTAAAACCTTTAATTAATGTAGATGATGCCAGAGAAAAATTACCTCAAATATCAAAAAATGTTATTCAAGTTAAAATGAATGTTTCTTTTTCAGAAATTAAAAAAAATATAATTAAAAAATTAGGTATGAATCAATTAAATATTGATGATATAATTTTAAGAAAACAAGGTTTACCTATTGATGATAGTTTTATTGATTTACAATCTTTTTGTGATTTTGATACTTCTTTTTATGATTCAAATGAAAGAATTATTTTTTATTCAAGAAAAATTGATGAATAAAAAAAATCAATTAATTAAAAATATTAAATAAAATAAATAAAAAAATGAGTTATATTATTATATTCTGGTATTAAAAAAGTATTAAATATTAAATGTTAAAAATTATAATTCTTCATTTTCTAATTTTTTCTTAATCAAAGATAAATTTAAAAAATCAGGTTTATTAAATTTATCATCTAATTTTAATTCAGAATATATTTTTTCTTCATCATCATTTTCTAATTGAATTTCATTATCTTTTAAAATTTTAATAAATTCATCTTTTTGAATTGCTTCTATTTTTTCTTCACCATCTTCAACATATTCATTAACAATAAAAATATTTTCTAAATTTTCATTATTATTTTTTATCTTTTCTTTAAATGTTTTTAAAATATTATTAACTCTAATATAATCTTCCATATAATCATTCAAATTATAGTCATTAATTTCTTCTTTATATTCTTCATCTTTTTCAAAACCTGATATATTTTTATCATTTTCTATAATTTCAAATTTTTCTGATTCATTTTCATTATGAACTTCTATACCTCCATCATTATTATCTAT
>JAJMZS010003658.1:0-10553 GCA_023807205.1 Isotricha prostoma | reverse complement strand
TTTTTTTTTTTTTTTTTTTTTTTTTTTTTTTTTTTTTTTTTTTTTTTTTTTTTTTTTTTTTTTTTTTTTTTTTTTTTATTTTTTTTTTTTTGTTTTTTTTAATTTTTTTTTTTGAGTTTTTTTAAAATATTAAAATTATTAATGTAAAAAAATAAAAAAAAAATGGAAAATCCAAAAAATTAAAATTATGAAACTTCAAATAAAATAAAAAATACAGTAACATTTGAAAATGTATATGAAAGATATAAAATAGAATTTATAGACTTGATACTTTAAATGTATTAGATTATTCTAAAGTAATTAATCAAGATCAAATTAAACATTTTAAAGAACAATTTTATCAAATTCATTTGTTAGAGATTTATTTATAGAAATCAAACAAAATTTAAAAGATGTTGCATCTACTCAAAAAGATCTTCAATTAAAAGATCCTGAACTTTTAAAAATTAAAAGTTTAAGGCCAATTCTTCTTAGATTTAAATTACTTATTTCTCTATTGGAATCAGAAAAAAGTTTTGCAACTTTATTTAAGACTGAAATATTAAATGATAAATCTGAATTAATAATAAATGTAATTAATGATATGAAGAATTATAAAGATAAAAATGAAGATGAGACAAAGGAAAGATTTCAAAAAGCAAAAGAATCATTTTTAAATTTAATTACTGTTTTATTTAATGAACCATCATTACTTAAAATGTTTGATATAATATTTCCTTATTCCCAATTTTCAGAAAAAAATTCTCCATTATATTTAGCTGGATTTTATATTAAAGCATGGAATACTTTAGCTCAAAATAAAATAAATTTCAAAATTATAACTCCTAAATATAAATATGATTTTATTTATGAAAAATTTCAATATAATAGATTATATCTTATTTTTGATTTTAATGAATCTGATTCATTATTATTATCAACAAAAACTGCATTACTTGTAAATGAACCTTCAAAAAATAAAATAAATAATGAAAGTAAAGGAGTCATTTTCCAAAAATTCACATCAAATCCTGTTAATATACAAAATATCTTTACAATCTTAACACTTATTGATAAATTATCATCAGAAAAAGAATTAACACATAAAATGGTTCAAGATAATTTCAAAACAGAAATCCAAATTTCTTCAGAAGAACAAGAAGAAAATTTGTCAAAAAATTTAAAACTTATATCTCAAAATTTATTTTTGAGCAATGATAATAATGAAATAAGTAGAATTTGGGGATTAATATATAATTTAAATCATCATGAAAAGATGTTAGAATATTTAAGAGATAACTTTTTTGAAGTTGAAAGAGATACATTTTTAATTGTAAATCAGTTTTATCAATCAATAAATAATGAAGAAAATATTGATAATTATTGTAAATTTACAAATGATTTAGATTTCTTTTTAAACAATGAAAGTAGATTATGGAAAAATCAGATTGGAGAAAAAATTAAATCAAATGAATTAAAAGAATATTATGAATATATTATTGTTGAAATTGACAATGAAATGCAAAACTTTGAAAAATTAAGGTTATATTGTCCAGATGATATTTTAGATGGATATTTTCAACTCTTGAAAAAATAAGAGAAGAAGTAAAAGAATTTTTTAAACAGGATGAAGAGAATGAATTGATTAATCAACTGAGAGACAAATTTATTGCTTTAAATAAAAAAATTAAAAATTTTTTATTCAAATAGAAGTAAAAGACGAAAATCAAAAAAGAATATTAAAAGAAATTTCAGAAAAAATTTTAGAATTATCACAAAATCCTACAGAATCTTTATATAATAATTTTGAAAATCAAGTGAATATTCTTTTTTCTTTAAATAAAAGTTTATTGAGAGAAAATATAGATGATGTCCAATGGCCTCAAAAAATCCATTAAATGATACAATTGAATATAAAGATGTAATGATTAAAATATTAAATTTAATTATTTGGTATAGTGAAATTGTTGAAAAATTAAATTTTATTTTTGATCCTTTCAGTTCTGAACAAAAAATTATGAATGTTTTAATTCAATTATGAAATATTACTGAGATTGTATCAATTTCCAAATTTATTAATGAAAAAATTTTTGGATTTCAAAAGGAAGAAGATGTTAGAATTAGTGAAAAAGAAAAGAAAATTATTTTACAAATTCTTAGAGGTCAATTTATCTTTAAATTTTTGAGTAATGAATTAAAAACTAAAGATTTAATTTCTTTTATTCCTTATTTAAATAATTTAAGAAAAAGGATTAAAATTAGTAAACAAGAATTTTTTTATGGTTTTGAAATGACAAAAAAAATGAATAAAAATTTCAAAATTGTTTTTCCAAAATTTGAACCTATTGATATTCTCTATATTTTCATATCTTATGATTCTGATAATAAATATACAACAGGAATTTTATTTAATATGATTGCATTTAATTTTAGAGCACAAGATATTGTTTATAATAAATCTGATTTAGAAAAAAAAGAAAAAATGATAAATATATGGACAAATATTTCTGTTGATTTATATATGAATATTACAAATGATAAAGATATTCCAATCAAAGATACTTGAAAAATAAAAGAATATTTATATAATAAAATTTCAACATTGAATGAAGAAATAAAAAAAGAGCAAATAAAAAAAGATATTGTTAAAAAAATAACAGATCTTTTAAAAAATAGTAAATATTGTGAGGTTTTTGATGAAGTTATTCTTCAAAAAATAAAAATCCTGAAATATTAAAACCTGATTTTGATGATTTTGAAAATTTCATAAAAGATAATGAACAATTAATTAATGATATTAAAAAAAATAATTCAAACAAAGATACTTTAAAAATAATAAAAGATTATTTATCTAATAAAATTTTAACATTGAATAAAGAAGTAAATGAAGAAGTAAAAAATTTTCAAAAAAAAAAAGATATTATTAAAAAAATAACAGTTCTTTTTAATTGTAGTAAATATTGTGATGATTTTGATGAAGTTATTCTTCAATAAAATAATAATCCTGAAATATTAAAACCTGTTTTTGATGATTATAAAATTTTCATAAAAGATGATGATAAATCAATTAATGTTATTTCATATTTATATAAAAAAAATCTTTTAAGTAAAACTCATCCATTTCTTATTTATTTTTTAGTTAAATATAGAAATTGTTGTCAATCATTATTTAATAGTTTAAAGAAAAATGATATTGACCAATTATTTATGGAAAATATTGATTATATTCCAGCTTGGGTTTTAATTTTAAGGTTTATATCTTCTTCTCATATAATATTATATGATGATGATAATAATAATATTTTAAAAAGTAAAATTGAAGAGAAAGTGCAAGATAAAATTACTTCATTAACTAAAGAAAAAAGAGAAATTAATACTGATTGGATAAATTTAATGTTAGATAAAATTCCATCAGAATTATTAAATAATAATATTCATATATTTTATGAATATTTTAAAAATTTAGTTGGAAAACTTAAAATAATCAATAATAGAATTAAAGATAAGATAAAAGATATTTTAGAAGAATTTTATTCTATTTTAATAGAAAATGTTTTTAATGGTGATATTAATAATTTTATCAAACAAAATTTTAGTTATGAATATAATGATAAAGATGAATTAATGATAAATATTGTTAAAAAACCAAATAAATATATTTTTAATAAAATTAAACAAAAATGTAATGAAAAGCAATTAAATTTTGCAAATCATTTTCAAACATTATATGATAATAATATAATAAAATTTATTTCAAATCTTCCCGAACTTAAAGATAAAATCTATAAATCATATGAAGAAATAAATGCCAATAAATTAGAAATGTATAAAACTAGTCAAGATAATAAAAAAAATGATGAAATAAATTCAAAATATGATTCAATTTTAAAAGAAATTAAAAATTTTAATGATAAAATAGATGATTTAATAATTAATTCATCTAATATTCAAATTGAAAACACAAAAATTAATAATTTATTAGAGGAATTAAATAAAATAAAAAAAAAAGGAATAAATGATTCTGATGAATGTTTTGAATATTTTAAAATCCCATTCAAAAGGAATGATAAGATAAAAAAAGTATTTTTTAATGAAGAAGAATTTAAACTTTTTTCTGAATATATTTATATTAAACAAAATGAAATGAAGATTTTATATCAAAGTTTAAATTAGAATTTAAATTATTAGAGCATCCACTTTCTCCAAAAAAAGAAAAAAATGAATTAGAAAAAAAAATAGATGATATGAGTGATGGATTAATTACAAATGAAGAAAAAAAAGATAAAGAAAAAGAACCAGTAAGAACTGATGATAGAGAATTAAAGAATAATGAAATAACTATTAATAATTTACTATTATTTGATAATAAAGATATAGTAAATATTCCAAAAATTAAATATAATGAGAAAGAACTTAAAGAAGATATTAAATTAAAATTAAGTCCTCATTTATATTCTGATCCTCCAAAGTTATATTTTAAATCATCTTCAATTGAAGATTTTTTTAAAAAAATAAGAAAAAATTAAAATAAATTTTAAAATATTTTCAAGAATTTATAAATAAATGTCAAAATGGTGAAAAAATAGATGATGAAATAATTTATAAATATAATAAATTTTCAAATAATTTAAAAGATTTATTAAAAGATTTTGCAATTGAAGATAAAGATATAACAGATAATATGACTAATTTATTAAAAGAAATTCAAAATAATTTGGAACTAATTAATAATGGATTAGAAAATTTTATTCAAGAATTTAAAGATGAAATTTTGACAACAATACAAAATTTTAATGAAATAAAAGATGAAAATTCTATAGTTAGTGTAGATTGTTCATTACCTTCAGAACCTAAATTAACAGATAATTACATACCAATTAATTTTAAAGAATTAAATGATACAAATAATGATTTTTCTCTGCCTATTATCAGTGAAAATAAAAAAGAAAATAAATTGGAATGTAGTTATGATAAATTAATACAAGAAATTGGACCATTATGCCCTTTATTTTATTCTAAACCTATTATTATAAATTTCCTATTATTTATCGATGATGATTTGAGAATTAAAGTTCAGAATTATGAACATGTAAATCATGATGAAAAAGAAGAAAAAGATGAAAATATAAAAGAAAAAGAAGAAAAAAAAGAAAATAAAGAATAAAAAGAAGAAAATAAAAAAGAAAAAAAATTAGAAAAAGATGAAATAATTGAAGAATATTCTGAATTTGTTTCAGTAATTGAAAAAGTTAAAAAAGAAGATAAAAATATTTTAATTGAAATTAAAATTCCAAATGCGAAAAGAGAAGATAAAGAAGAAAAGCATATCATTCCTTTTATACTTAATTTTGAAACAACTAAAGGACTTAAACTTAATTTAGAATGTAAAATAACAATTAAAACCATTCCCATTAAATCATTATTATCTTGTGATAAATATCAATTTATTTATAAAGATCAAAAATTTTTCTTAAATACAGATAAATTAATCTCAGGAGAAGAAATTAATTTTTCATTAAAAAATTATCCAAATTCATCATTATCAAGATTTTTTGGTTCAAGAAGAATTGTAACATTAGAAAATAATTCTGCTGATCAACCTAAATTTTCTAAAGAAAATACTAATGAAGTAACTTTGGAAATACCAAAATATAAAAAAACACATGATTTACAAATTCCAAGATTAAATTGTCTTTTTGAATTAGTTTTAAATGATAATTATAAAATTTCTATTATTATTGATGTTATAATTGAACCAATTGAATTTAGTTTTGAGTTATATATATGCTTCTGAAGAAATTTTAAATTATAAAACATTATCTGTGGATTTAATATTTAAGGTTATTTTACCTTTTAAAGATTTAAACCTCAAAGGAGATTTAAATGTATATAATAACTATAATGCAGTAAATATAATGCCTAAAGAGAAAACTCATTCATTTGTTATCAATTCCAAAGAATTAACATTTAAATATAATTTAATGATTGATTCAAACTTTTCTTTTCCCATAAAAAAAAGAAATAATTATTATTACAATGATGCTGATATGTATTATAATTATAATAATTATTATAATAGGTCAAATTATGGATATAATAATATTTCTTATAATCAAATAGAAGATAATAGATATATTGAATTTACTTTAAGTATAAATAATAATTCCCAAAAAATTAAAGTTAAAATTTTAGAGGCACCAAAAATTGAAGATGAACCAAATAAATATATTAACAAATTTGGATTATTTAAAGTAGAAAATAATACATTAAATAAAGAAATAAATTATAGAAAAGGAGAAATTTATATTTCACCATTTTATTTAAATCAAAATTATATAAAAATTGATTATCAAAATTCAAGAATTGAAGTGAATAATATAAAAAACAATATTAATATTATTTTTTTGAAAAGTAATGGAAAAATACAAATTGAAAATTCTAATGATTTTTGCAATAAAGGAATTTTTTATGATTATATTCCTATAATTGGAATTTATTTAGATCATTGGTTTCCAGTTATAACGAAATATCAAGTACCATATAGAAAATTGGACATTACATCAAAAAGAATATATTATAATGCCTGATATTAAAGAGGAATTAAAAAGTAAAAATAATAAAATAACACATGAATTTTTGGATGGAAAAGGGTATAAAAAATTAATTGAATTAAGAAATAAATATAAAACTGCTAACTTATTAAATAAAGAAAAAATTGAAAAACAATATTTTAATATTGTAAATGAAGGTTTATTTAAAAAAATGGAAGATAATTTTAAGGATATGAATATATCTGATAAATTTAACTTCATATATTTTGGTCATTTACTTTATAAATATGATGATGTTATAATTGAAACAATTAAAAAAGAATTTCCAGAAGAAATTATTAATAATGAGAATATTAAGTACTATTTAGAGAAATTTAACCAATATAAAACAGAAAAAGTGAAAGTGCAATATATTCTTTATCTTTATAATATATTTGTTGAACTTCTCACAATTTTTAAAAAAAAATATGATGAAATCAAAAAAAATAAAAATCTAATTATGATTGGTTCAATACCTTATACTGAATTATTAAAAATAAATGATGAATATTATACATTCAATGAATTATCTCAAAATAACATTTTACCATCTTTAAATCAACTTTCAAATGATATTGAAAAACTTACAGAACAAATAAAAAAAACAAATGTTAATATGAAAGAAAAAGATGATAAAAAAATATTAGTAAATCCATTATTATCAAATAAATTTTTAATTACAGGTGATAAAGCAAAAGTTTTTGAAAAAGAGGACAATAAAATAATGAAAAAAGAAAAAAATGAAAAAGAATTAGAAGTAAAAACTGAAAATATTATAATTACTCTTCCTGATATTGATTATGATAAAAATGAAATTTCTTTTCAATATTTAATGAATTTTTATAGTAGATGTACACTAGGAACAAGAGTATTTCCTATAAAAAATGCAGTTTCATTAAATAATGAGGATGATATTAAAAATGCTCAAATTTATATAACTAATCTATATTATTATTTCAAAACAAGACCTTTAAAATCTTGAAAAAGATTATTCAATCATTTCTACAAAAACAAATGAATTTTTTGAATTTTTTAAAATAATGATTGGAAAAATGAAAAAAGCTAATATTTCCTTTAAATCAAAAAATGATTTAGACTTTATTGAAATTGATAAGTCAAGAATAAATACTTTTATATCTTTAGAAGAGGATAAATCAATTGGATTAAGACCAGATAAATGGAATAAAAAAAAACCAAAAGAACTTAAAGTTTTACAACAATTTGAAGATAAATTATCAAGAAATGTAAATTATTAAGCTGGTACAACATCAGTAAATAGAACTTTATCTTTATCAGAAAAATTCTTTACTAAAAATATAATTGAAGAAAAAAAGGAATTAATAAGAAGTGAAACAACTTCAACAATATTAGATTTAGGAAAAGAAAAAGAAGACAATGAAAAAAATGAAAAATTAATTACAAAAGTATTTATTAAAAAAAGTGAAATAAAAGATAAAAAACCAAAAAAAAACATCAGATTCAAAGAAAATAATGGGATTTATTGAAGATGATACTGGTAAAAAATAAAGGAAAACATTTTCAAGACAAGATTTTAATAAAGTTAAATTTAAAGAAGAAGATGATATTGAAGATTTAATTGAAGAAATGGAAAATATAAATGAATTAGAAAAATTAAAAATCAAAAAATCCAAATGAAGGATATGGATTACCAAAAGAAGAACTTCTTAAATCATTTCCTCTTGAAAAAGAACAAAATTATCCTATTCATCAAATTTTAGAAGATAGTAGTTTCCTAACTTCATTAATTATATCAAATGTATCATTAAATAATTTAACAAATGAAATTCCATTTAGAGATATTGAAGCAAATATACTTCTTGATTGTACAAGAACAATAAGTGATGAAAATAAATTATTTATGATGCTTATAACATGTGGATTAACATCAGCATTAAATTCATTAGAAATTCCATATTGTGTTGGTTTAATTGGTGATAGTAGTTTTAAAATTATTATAAAATCATTAGAAGAATCTCATTCTGAAGAAATTCTTCAAAGAATTATGGAATGTATTTTTATAAGTAGATATAAAACTGATTTAGCTACTTGTTTAAAATATGCAATTGATAAATTCCCTCATAATTTGAAAAATAGAGTTTTTTATACAATTACAAATGGAATGGATCCTGAATTAAGAAAAATTAATAGATGGAAAGAGGCTATATTCAATTGTAAAGAAAATTCATTTTCATTTATTTTTATTGAATCAAGAGTATTAAAACCTAAATAAAAAGAATTTTTAACTGAAAAAATTTGGAATCCATTTAGAGAAAAAATAAAATGAGACAAAATAATGAAGAAGCTGAAATTTTTGAACCTACTCCTCCTTCTTTTGATACTGAACAATATAAAAAACTTGATATGAATCTTCTTTCAAATATTACAATGTTTTTAGGAGAAGAATTAAAAAGATTTACAAATATTTATTATGCAAAAAAAATGGTTGCTTCTTTAATAGAACAACCAGAAAAATTAAATGATAAAGAATATCAAAATTTATTAAAAAATATTGGAGGAGTTATTATATATAAAGAATTATCAAAAGAAATAAAAGATGAAGTATCTAATTTACAAAAGAATTTTAAATTAAAAAGAGAAAAAATAAATTTAAGTATTATGGAATATATTTTTAAACCTAATTTACCAACACAGCCAGTTTTAAATAATGATGGAACACATATTGATATAAAGAAAATATAGAAATTAAATAATATAAATATTATTCAGGAATGCGAACCAAACAAAAAATCAACCACAAAAAAACAAAAATTTCTATGCAAAATCTGCTCAAAAAATTTCAGCACGAAAGGCAACTTAAAAAATCACATCAACACAATTCACAATAATTTTTACCCTTTCAAATGTCCTTATTCAAATTGTTCTCGCTCTTATTCTAATAAATCTCGACTTGAAGTTCACATTAGAACTCACACTGGCATCAAACCTTTTCAATGTAATTTATGCAAAAAATTTTTCAATGAAAAAGGGAATCTAAAAACTCATATTAAATTCCATAATAACATTAGAACTTTTCAATGCAAATTTTGTAATAAAAAATATAAAACAAATGGACACCTAAAAGACCATATTCAAATACAACATCTCAATATCAAAAAATTCAAATGCGAAAAATGTGGATGCTTGTTCGGGAGAAAAAGTTCTTTGAATTCACATTTAAAAATTTATACCGGAATTAAAATGTTTGTATGTGAAATTCAAGGATGCGGAAAAATGTTCTATGAAAAAGGAAATATGAAAATGCATTATAAAAGACATTTGAAAAAATTGGAAAAAATTCGTAATAAAAATCAAATTAATAATAATAATAACAATAATAATAATAATAATAATAACATTAATAATAACAATAATAATAATAATAATAACAATAATAACAATAATAATAATAATAACAATAATAATAATAATAATAATAATAATAATAACAATATTAATAATAATAACAATATTAATAATAATAATAATAATAATGAGAATAATATTAATAATAATATTAATATTAATAATATTAATATTAATAATAATAATAATATTGAAATGGTTGAAAATAATTTCAATTTTATTAATTATTTAACAGATGATGAATTCATTAATATTGAAAACGATAACAATAATAATAATAATAATAATAACAACAATAACAACGAAGACATTTTTATAATAAAAGAAGAAGAAGAAAAGAAAATAATAGGAGATGTTGAGGATTTTATTTGAGGAATTTGTTATTAAATTTGCTGCTATAGCGGCTATAATATGGCTTTTTAAATTTCTAGAAGTTTGTTTTTGATTTTCAAAGCTGTTGCCATTGCTACTGAGAGTTACATCTGTTTCTTTTGAATTTAAAGAATTGTCTGCATTATAGCTTAGTGATTGCTCGTTTTGTTCATCCATTTTTAATGAAAATATTTATTTTTCAATGTTTTCAAATTTATATTCCCCAAT